>CAHIKZ030002408.1:17500-185000 GCA_903632075.3 Acanthosepion pharaonis | reverse complement strand
GATGGTATCTTAAAGTGCATGTGATATATTTAATGTGCACACACACACATACACACACACATATATATATATATATATATATATATATATATATATATATATCAATTATGTAGTGCAGTTCAGTTTATATTACAATGATTTATTCATACAAAAAGTAGATTAGTAAAGTTAATGATATAAAATGGCGAAATCATGTGTTATTGTTAACAGATACAAACTTTAAAAAAAACATATTTTACTAAAAACAAAATAATTTTCATGCCTGAGGATGACTGAATGTACAGTTGAAAGTACTTGCATATTAAAAAAAACCTTATACAGCTCATAATTATTAAAAACAAGGATTTATAACTTAATGAAATGTTAAAATTTTGTACAGACTGAACATCACGGTAAAAAAAGAAATAAATTTAACATGCAAAAAAACAAACAAACAAACCTCAAAACATAATAATTGTTTCATTTTTTTCTGGTGCAGTTCTATTCCTTTTAACTGCCACACAAGACAGCATGTTGGACTGATTCAAAACCAATCTGTCTATAAAATACCAGGATGTAGCCAATGGAATCTTGTTTATGGCGCTAACAGAACTTGATAATGACAGAGACAGTGGAAAGTTCTTGAACAAAACATGAACTTCGGACAGTTTATCTGCGATTTCAATCTTGATATACATCATATTCAAAAGTTGGAAAAATACAGTAAAAATTAAACAGCCAGAGCTTGTGAGTTGCATTTAATGAAACTTGCTTCCTTACTGCCTGAATATACATGGTGTGTGTTTGGCACATGGCCAAGTGTTTGGACATTTGCTTTACAACCATGAAATCTGGGTTTGAATCTCAGCATAGTAATTTTGTAAGGAAGATGATTCTTGATGCTATTGGCATAAAGCACATTTGGAAAGTGCATGAACATCGAACATCATACAGACCTTGCGAATGAGATGGGGGTAGACAGAACTATGCAGAAGCTGTTGATAGTTGTCCTGATAAAGTCATGTCCTAAATAAAAGTTTGGGGAAAAAATTGAAGTTCAGACTGTGCTCTTTCCCATAGACTGTAAGATGTGTGTGTATGTGTGTGTATACATGTATGTATATATATATATATAATGCATATATGGCTATATTTGTATATATATTTCCATATATATTTATGTATAAATAATTATAAGATATTTTTGGTATATATGAATATCTATGTGTATGTATATATATATGTGTATGTATATATATATATATATATATATACATATATGCTATATTGAGTGCATATCTGAATTATATATATATATATATATATATATATGCATGTATATAATATATATATATATATATATATATATATATATGTATATATATATGCATATATATATATATATATATATATATATATATATATATTAATATATATATATAATAATATGTATATATATATATATGTGTATATATGTATATATATGTATATATATGCATATATATATATGCATGTATATATAATATATATATATATATACATGCATATATATGTATACATATATATACATATATGCATGTATATATATATAGATACATATATATACATGCCCCCAGATATATACATACATATATGCATGTATATATATATATATATATATATGCATATATATATGTATACATATATATATATATATATATATGTATATATATATATATATATATATATATACATATAATATATGCATATGTATGTATGTATGTATGTATGTATGTATGTATATATAATGATATCTATAATAAAGTATAATTTAATCAAACTATCTATAATATCTATGATAAAAGTAAAGCTAAGCATTATGGAAAAGGTTTATGATATGGACCAAAGACGGAAATAAACACCAAGATATGCTATTATTAAATGACAAAGAATTCTTTCTGAGTTAGAAGGTCTATGTGTCTTTCTGCTTAATAAATTAATCCTTTGAAAATAAACATTTAACATTTTTCAAGAAACAGCTCACATCCCCCCAACAATAAAAATCACTTCATTATCCTTTGAAGAGTATTTAAGCAAAACTTCTAGACCAGAAAAGCCAGTAAGGATATAGAGACAGCAACATATTCCTACAGTGCTCAATGATACTGCTTAAAAGAGATTCCTTTACTCATTCACTTGACTTCTTCACCAAGCTACGTGACACTTACATTTTCTTCCTCACTTTCTCTCTTGCCACTTTTTTCTCACAAATACATGTGAAGAAATCCCATTTCTTTTCATCTTAACAAACAACTACAAACAAGGAACCTTAACACTTTAACGGTCATACATACTGAAAAAAATTAAGTTGTAAATCACACAAAAATAAAAATATTTTATATAAAAAAATCTTTCTTGCCTTTTTCTTTGTTTGGTTGATTCAAATCCACAATAATACTTTAATATTTTGTTTCTTTTAGCAATATTGTTAACACATTGACTATTTTTTTATATGAGTATAGTAAATATATAAAACAATTTGGAAAACTTTTATTTAACATATTTAACCTATAAACTGACATCATGAGAAAAAGAATTTTATTTCATATGTTGAAAATCTACATTAGATTGAAATAACATGATTTATGTTCAGTGGCTGGACACTTGATTCTTATTTTAACTGTATCATTATAGAAATTAGATATTAACTAATTTTAAATCACTTTTTATTTTTATCTATTTGTATATCTTTCAAGGTTTACAAAAATAAATATAAATAAACCACAGTTAGAAACAAAATCAGCTTCAGGTGTATTCAAATGTGAAGATATTAAGTGCAAAGTTCATTGTGGTGTTTTTGTCTCATTCTTTCAAAGTTTTTGACTTTGTTTACTCTTCTTGATATTACATATTAACATATTGATGACACACCTCTGTTATGTATAAACAGAAATAATTATAGGTTATTGGTGAGAAGGTTCAAACCCTGCCATATTCCCAAAATTCCCTTTCCACACTGTGGGCATAAAAATATATATATATAAAATAAAATAATATAAAATAATATAAAATAAAATAATATAAAATAATATAAAATAATAAATTGTTGTGGACCCAGAATAGGTCCAAAAGAAAACTTGAACTCAGCAATTTAGTGAAAACGTATTATTAACAAAAAGAACGAATACAAAAGTGTTGCACGTCCGACTGATTGCAAAGTACAGTAGTCAACTCGTCAGCTCTCTTGAGAGGCATAATCTCCCCGTATATATAGTAATAGGACAAGTCCATTTAGTCCATAAAGGTAGGTCCCATAACATAAATAATATAAAATAATATAAAATAAAGGTTAATATGAATTTTTGAAAATTTACCATAGCACAAAAAAATTTTGGGGGTGGAAATTTGAAAGATTTAATAAAAAAAAATTGATAGACAGAATTTGTACATATTATTGAAGAAAACATGTTTGAGAGAATTCTTGGCTATATATATATATATATATATATATAGATGGATGGATGGTTGCTACCATTAAGAACAAAGGATAAGGGTTCTAAAATATATATAGATATATATATGAGTTCTCATATGGTTCTAAAAACTTTTAGATTTTTTTTTTTTTTTTTTTTGAGATAATAAGGACTTAGTGATACAAGTCTTACTAATTCTTTGTCGCCATATTTATCACAACGTTTCAGCTGTTGCACGCTCCGGCCTTCTTCAGGTGGTTGGAATTTCGAACTGAACCCTTTATTTCGCTCACTGAGGTAGACTGTTCTAGTTCCATGTGCCATGTTTGATGGATGTCAGTTATCTCCTGTTAATTCCCTCTGAAAGTTCTCCACTGCCTTAACCGGGTATTGAACTCACACTCTTTGGGTCCTGTCACTGGATCTAACCAACGCCTTTAAGGCAGTGGAGAACTTTCAGAGGAAATTAACAGGAGATAACTGATTTCCATCAAGAATGGCACGTGGAATTTAACTACAGTAAATGGATATATAGTTTGGTCAACATAAATATGGCCAGGGCCAGCAGTACATAATGGAAATAATTTTATATCATCTCAGAAATATAGACATATGATATCATACCCTTTGAAGACCTTTTTGAAAATTTAGCTTCAAAATTATATAGTTTTCAACAGTTTATGCATTTATTATATATTACATATGTTAATTTTATATCTCGTATATCTTTTAACCCCTTAAATAAAATTTGGTCTTCGCCTTATATGTTTTTCATAATATTCTCTTTCTGGTTTTTTATACCTTTCTCATTCTTGGGGACTTTATCTCATTGGGATTATGCCATTGGGGTAATCCTATCATCTGATCGATTCATTCATTCATTTTCTACAACTTATCAACACTTTGCAGGTTATGTAAAGCTAGAAAGTATTTTTAGATTGTAAGGACTTTTTTTTATTTTTGGAGATAATAATGATTTAGTGGTCCAAGTCAATATAATGAACACAACTGGAATTGGAACTTGATTAATAATTCCAAGCCATTATACATTATATCACCCACAAATCCAACCTTGTATTTCCAAGCAGTCACCCATCTCGGTACTGACAATGCTCAATGTTGCTTAACTTTGGCGATACTACAGGGAACTGTGTTTCAATGTGATATGGCTGTAAGCCACCATCATCTGGGGTAACTACATGTCTCTATTCATGACTGGCACCTAAAGCCTTGTTTAATCTTTCAAGCAACCACAGCTACAGACAAAATTTTAAATTGAAAAATGGTTTATTCAAATGATTTTAAACAAAACTTCAAAAATTCATGAACTTTTTTACCAAAAGTTGTCTTGATAAATATAAAATTATTATTATATATATATATATATATATATATATATATATATATATATATATATATATATATATATATATATATATTTTTTATACATTCTTTTATGAATAATACAAATATTTAAACAAATTGTCTGTTTTATAAAAAAAAACAGTAAAAGTAACATTTAAACCTGAATACTTTTATTATAAACAGAAATTTACGTTTCAAATTTGTATCTATTCCATTGGTTAAACATAAATAAAAAATAATGAACAAGATCCATTTCATTATATCTATATATATATATATATATATATATATATATGTTTTATATATCATATATATAATATTATATATATATATATATATATATATAAATATATATATATATATATATAATAAATATATATAAGGATATATATACATACATACATATATATATATATATATATATATATATATATATATATAAATAAATATAAATATATATATATATATATATATATATATATATATATATATACATATATATTCATACATATATATATATATATATACATATACATACATTATATATATATATACATAGATAAAAAATTTGGTTGACATGCATGAATTTTTAATTCTATAATTACAATGCTTAATTTAAAACCATATAACTATATTTTTATGTCCTATGTGTTTTTTATATATAAATAAATAAAGAAAATTATTTTACTTAAAATGTTAGTTAAAAAATAGCATTACATCCTTATAAACAACCACTTGAAAACTACAATCAAATTTACAACCTAAAAAGATGATCAAAATTCCATGGTTTTCTCTTTGGGTGACCGTTTTGTAATCACTATCTTACATGATTAAACCCATTTAATGTATGCTCAAAATGTTTCAAATTTTAAAAGAGCTGAAATTTTAATCAAATAATTCTGAGATGTTTATATTTTCTGAAAACCATAGGTTGGGCTGGTTTAAAATCATTTTGTTGTTTTAAAAAAACTTAAAATGAAAAAATAATTCATTCCTAAAAAATAAATAAAAAATTTTTTTAAAATGTTATAATTTTTCCATTTGTAGAAAAAATTTTTTAAAAGATTGAAAAAATATGTATGTTTTTGCAGATTCTTTAAGCCCAATAAGAATATATAAAACTGTTAAAAGTCCCTAATTTTCATACCTAGAAATTGTCACCATAATTCTAAAAACACAAAATATAAACTGATAAAACTAAAAAAATTATAAAAAATAACCTAAACTCCTTTAAAATCATATTTTTTCAAGAGATTTAAATTTTTGACACGTTGAAATAATTTTAGAATTTAAAAATGAGCAATATATTACTAAATGTTGAAATATATCTTGAGGTTGAAGTAAATGAAAAAAACTTTTGCTGTGTTATCCAAATTACAAATTTTGTTTTGCACATAATTGAATCCTATGAATTTATATATATATTGATATTTAGTCCATTCTTTTCTTTTATTCGAAATTATGATCAATAAGATTGTTTAAACAGTGGTTTTAAAATATTAGGATATTTGTAATTTATCCTTAAAATTTTGAGTAGGTCACAAAAAATGCCTAAGTTTATATCATTTGTTTTATTGAAAAAAGTTTTTTTATTCAATGTTCAATGGGACAATGGTGACTTTCCTTTTTTATATTTTTCAATTTCATATATATATATTATATTCATATATATATATATATATATATATACATATACATATATATATATATATACATATATATATATAGTAATATTTATAAAAAGAAGTAAATATATATGAATGGTATACCAACAAAATATAAATATATATATATATTTATTTAAATATATATATATTTCTGATATTATATATATATATGATATATTCTTTTCATATCTTCTATTAATAAAGTTCTCATTAAACTTCTTTATGTGTGCAATTCTTGCAAACTTTTTCATTCAGAACAGGTCTGAACATCGGATTGATTGATTCTATATCTATATATATATATATATATATATATATATATATTATGATGATTATATATATTTCTGTGTAGTAGAACAAATCAGTACCTGAGGAAAAATATGGAATAAAACAAAGAAAGAACCAAGAACATTAAAACAAAGGTTCAACAATCATCCAGTGTTTTAGCTCCAAGTCAAAAAAAAAAAAAACTTAAACAAGTAAAAAAAACTGATTTGTTTTGACATGTGAGACTTTCAAGAACTGAGGTTGCACTATATATATATATATATATATATATATATATATATATATATATATATATATATTTATATATATATATATATATATTCAGTTCTTGAAAGCCTCACATGTCAAAACAAATTATTCAGTTTGAATAGAATATTAGAGATGCCTCAGTTATTGAATAGAATATTTGAGATGCCTCTTCTGTGCCTTTTTTTCTCTTCATTTGTCCTCAGTCATGGCTCCAAAGAAAGCTAACAGTGATAATGGTAAAGGAAAAAGAAAAGTTAAGAGAAAAACAATTGTTGATGATAATTCTGTTCTTACTAAGTTTCATATGGCAAAAATCAATGATCTATATTATTCTTATAAATAAAGAGACGACCATATCTTTCCTTCCCTTTTCCAAACAATAACATCTCTTTCCTTCCCCTTCCATTTACGCCATCAACTCTTCTACATACAGGTACAGAAATATTAAAGGGTTCATCTATATTTTATCTGTTTAGTATTGGGTTTAAATTTTTTCCTTAGATTTAACGATTTTCATTAGTTTTGTGTACAAACTTGTGCACAAAGTACCGTTGTTAAAGTTTAAATAAGCAATCATCTTGGGAACATGAACGGATTAATCTATTTTACATTGATTCTCATTGGAAAAATAGTTTTGGTTTATGAACATTTTGGGTTATGAACAGACTTCAGGAATGAATTAAATTTGTAAACCGAGGTTCCACTGTATATATATATATCAAATGAATTTTCATATGGTTCTTTAGGCATTTCTCATTCTTGTAGACATTATCCCATTTCAACAAGAATATGATTCCTCGTTCAAGTGATTGAGCACTATAGAGAAGGAAAATTTTCAGGAGTGGCTGCTGCTGCTATTAATGTATTGCTCTCCAGTTATGAATTGAGCACTCTCAGCAGCTGATTGGGCATTTGTATACATCACATATATAATACGTTAGAAGATTCCCTTTCTCTGCTGTGCACTGATAGAGTCTCTGATTGACGCCAAATCAAGTTTCGATCTTGGCTTGAAGCAATCAGATGTCTAGCTGATGAGCTGTGATACAAAAAAGATAAATTTTTTTTGTGGATCAATATATATATATATATATATATATATATACATATATATATATATATATATATATAATAAGTTGTCATTCTTGCAAACTTCATTCCATCAGAGACAAGTGTAACCATCTGATTGATTGATATTATACATATATATGAGTTCTCATATATTTTTTTTAGGCCTTTCTCATTCTTACAAATTTATCATATTGGAGACAGGTATGACCATCTGATTGATTGATTATATATATATATATATATATATATATATATATATAAAATTTGTTTTCATATAGACATTTAGGCCTTTCTCATTCTTGAAGGCTTTATCCTATTAGGGACAGGTGTGAACATCATGTGCTGGAACTACCTGTCTCTTTTCATGGCTGAATTCAGCCTTGCTTCATGCCAGAAAACCACAGTGACAAACAAAATTTGCTTCGGGAACGTTTATGTGACAAGATTTCAAGTTAGCCCACAGTTCATCACAGTGGATTAACTTTAAAACCAATTGGCGGTTTGCCCCTGCCCCCCCTAGCTACACCACTGGTTCATCATAGTGTTCATGTCTCATTCTTTCAGAAGCCTTGGCTTTGTTAAAACATGTTGACCTCCATTTTTAATGATTTGTTCCCCGATGATCCCAGGTATCTACTGATATTACACATCTTTTTAAATTGTCATAAGGTTTGTACCTCAAATGAAAGAGAGGGTGACCAACTTGGCATTTCACATCAGCCATTTGTCCAATAAAAGTCTGCAAGAGAATATATATATATATATATTTTCTTTTTTAATCATTATACCCCAAGCAAGGCAATAAAGCCACTAAGATGCTAGGGGTTATTGAGTGTGAAAGAATATGAGAAAAAGAAAACATTATTAAGGAGAGAGAACAATAAAAGAACAAGAATTAAGAAGAGAGAAGATAACAATTGACATTGCATTTAAATTTTTGAAGATCAAAAATGGCTAGAAAACAAGAAGCTGGAAGAGAGTTTCTACAAGCAAGAAATGCAAGAAAAGAAACTGTTAGCATAGAACTTATGGTTGCATATAGCCAATTCAACTGTAGAATCATGAGACCTTGTTACCAATCTAGTACTGTGTCTAAATCCATAAAGTCTGGGTACCATAAAGCAAAGGTCATGAGAAAAATTACCATGGTCTAATATGAATATAGATAGATAGATAGATAGATAGATAGATAGATAGATAGATAGATAGATAGATAGATATGAAGGAAGATAGATAGATATGAAGATAGATAGATAGATAGATAGATAGATAGATAGATAGATAGATAGATATGATAGATAGATATGAATGAAGATAGATATGAAGGAAGATAGATGAATAGATGAATAGATAGATAGATAGACAGATATGAAGGAAGATAGATATGAAGATAGATATGATAGATAGATAGATAGATAGATAGATAGATAGATAGATAGATAGATATGAAGGAAGATAGATATGAAGATAGATATGAAGGAAGATAGATAGATAGATAGATAGATAGATAGATATGAAGATAGATAGATAGATAGATAGATAGATAGATAGATATGAAGGAAGATAGATATGAAGGAAGATAGATAGATAGATAGATAGATAGATATGAATATAGGTAGATAGAGCGGTTGATTGATCGATAGGAATATAAATAGATAGATAAAAATAATTATGAATAGAGGGATATATACATATATGAATGAGAGAGAGAAACAAACAAACACGTTTAGAAATCAACATCATCATCTTCAAACCACAACACTTTCCAACTTAAGCATTATTATTATTATTATTACCGGGTTGAACAAGACCGGACCGGGCTGCGGACCACACCAGACCCACACCGGAGCGGAAGTGACGAAATCAATACTAACAGCCCCCGTAGATGGCGCTACAATCGAACAGGTTCCCCATGTTCCTCCTCCTCCTTCTTCATTACAATAAGGAAGTAGCGGTACAAGGCGCAATCTTCTATGTACAATTACCAAATCACCAACTGCTGCTGTTGTAATATACTGTCTTTTTTTTTTTTTTTTTCTCCTTCTGACTCGACCTGTCTGTCCCTGAATTAATGCTCACATCTACACTTGATCTGGATTATTATGTTTAAAATTACCCGTGTTTATTATTAGTATTATTATTGTTAAATACTTTGATTAACCAACCACTCGACTGATTATTCTCCTTCTTAGCAGACAGCAATCCTCTCTTTCGCTGGAAAGAAAAAAAAAAAAAAAAAAAAAAAAAGATTTCTTTTCTTTTTTTCTGTGTGAATGTTGGCTTTTCTTACCGTAAATATTTGTTTCTTTTCCTAAAAAAAATAAGAAAAAAAAAGAAAGAAAGAAAAAAATTCAGAAAAGAAAAGGAGGAGAAAGATGAAAAAGAAAGATGATGTTTATTTCAATCGTGTTGTTGGAGTCGAGATACACCAAAAAAAGAGAAAAAAATGTGGTTAAAAAGCATGGAATTTACAATTGACTAACTTACCCGAATACTACATCGCCTTCTTAATAATAGTGTTATGTTCACATACACACATACATAGGTACATATATACATGCATGCATACACACACAACCATTGATCATTAAAGCAACATATGTGAAATTCGTTTTAAACATATCAAACATATATATATCTTTAATATATGCAGAATTTCTCAAATTCGTAGAGAGAGAATGATGGTTTACTTTAGGCTTTCCCTCCGTTGCCCTTTACTCTGATGTTGCTGCTACAACAACCACTTGCCTATATATTTGTTTTAATTTGTTAAATAAATAATAAATAAAAAAAAAGACAATATATTTTCACTTACTTTTCGATATAAAGAAAAAAAGCCAATTTAATTACTGACTGGATCTATCGCGTTAACCTTGATTTGTTAATCGATACTTTATTTTTTAAAATGAGAGTTTAAGAAAGAAAGAAGAACAGGAAAAAGCGATGGAAATATAAATATAGACTAGGAACGTTATATAAAAATGTAGCGGTGGTAAGTAAAATTCTAGTAGTACTGTAACAACTTCTTCTTTCTTTCCCTCTATTGTCGAATTATGGAAAGAAAAGCCATGGCTTCTTTAAGGCTAAAAGAACAAACGCATCCAGTCTTGCTGGTCCGAAGACAAATACAATACCAACAATTGGTACTTGATTTTCTTATACCACCGACCCAGTCGGAAAAAGACTGAAAAACCACAGAAAACAATATCTGACCAGCAAGGAGGGGGCGATATGTACACAACGCATGTTTCAGTATCAATCACAATTCTGACACTGTCACAGAAAGAAGAAAGACGAAATATACCAGAAACGAAAAAAAAAATAACAATGACAGTGATATTTTACAAAGATAAATTTTAATTATTTCCTAACAATAATTTCCAGCAATCTTCTTGGTGATGTTCCAAATATTGGCTGTGGTTATTGCATACAAAACAAAACTGGAATACGCCGGGCAGGAGCCCTCTTTAGGAAAGTGAAAGTAGTTGGAGAAAAAGAAAATCACATTTCTATACGAACACGTCTAAATATACATATCTATATATATAGATATATAGATATAGGTATCTCCTATCTAAAACATCAAAATATGGGGAAGGAAAACGAACTGTTGGAGGCGGCTCGAACAGGGAATATTCAAAATATTGAGAGGTTACTATGTTACAAATCTAGGAAGAGTACCGGACCTTTAAATGCCTTGGCCAGGTAAATTTTAATTATGTTTAATGTTAAATGAAATATATTGTGTTGGTTTTATTTTTTAAAATTTTTACTGTGCATGTTACGTTTTTTTTTTTTTTTTTACCTCTTGTGTTTCCTTCCTGGAAGTGAGGTGAAACGGAATAATTCACTTTCAATTCTTAAAAAAAAAAAAAAAATAGAGCTGCTAGAAATGATTTTCAATCAGATGCTTTCTTTTTTATTGTTCAATAAATAATTATTCAACAGCCTTTGGATTATTTTTAAAAAATTATATCTTTCATTTTATTTCTGTTACTTTTTATTGCAACACTTCGATGGTTGTTGTCTGTGAACGTTAAAGAATTGAAAAAGTAGTCTGCATCGGGAAACTACTAAAGTGAAAGAGATCCATGCTTTTTAAACACGTTTGTAGAATAACAGTCCGAGAGTTGGGATAAAAAGCAATTGAAATAAAGATGTAAGAAAGATAAAACTGTAAAAGTAAAAATGATGGTTAGTAATTCGGTTAAAAAAAATCAATACGTTTTTCGGCATTGTTTTTATTATTTTAATTGAATTAAAACTAAAAATCTTGGTCTTTTTCTTTGTAATTGTTTAAAAATGTCTGTAGTGTAATTCTTAGCAGTTGCTAGCTAAAAATTGTTGCGATTTTTTAATTAATTTTGTTTGAGCTACTGAACTTAATTTAGGTTTAAAAATTGGTTTAAAGTACGTAGTTTATTTCCGCTGTAACGTTAAAAAATGACTAAAATTATTTTAGTCATTTTTTAACGTTAAAGTAATTTTACAATGGATATATTTTTTTGTATTCCGATTTTAAATTAAAATAAAAAAAAACAAAAAATAGCTAAAGAAAGCTAACACGAGACAAAAACGAAAATAATTTTATCAGCAGCCTGGTCTCGTTACTTGATAAGTAATACGATATTTCGTTGTTATGGTATCACGAAGTGTGTTGACATGGCGTCGACCAACGCCTCGTGTTGTCATTCATTTTATGGAATAATTTTAGAGGTGAAATTAGGTTGCATGACTGACAAATTAGTTATATTGTGTCTCTACTTGTAATAGTTCTTTTTTTTTTCATATACTATATAATTTTTCAGCCTAGTCTGCTAAATGTTACTTACAGTTTACCAATTCGGTATTTTTGCAATAATAAGCGTCGTACACATTGCTTGTTTTTCTTGCAATATCCGTGACATAACTGTGTACAAAATCGAGTGCTTCATTGTGTAGTGTAATTATAGACAGAATGCTGGTCTTCTATGTCGTTACTGAGTTCAGTCCCTACCACGGACACTGTATTGGTCTTGTTTGTCTTGTGTCAATAATACGTACATTTTTTTTAGTCAATAAATAAGGGTGCCTTCGCGTGGTTCCTGAAATCGTCGGGTTTATCATTAGTGAGTTCAAGCCTTGGCTACCCGACCATTATTTGGAACTTTGTTCTGAACTAGTTAGTAGAGCTTAGTAAAAACAACGATTGTTTGCATAGCTAGCATAAAGTAAGTAAACATTTAAAAAAAACTTGAGACTTTCATCATTGAACAAACAAGAAGTGACATGTTTTGTTTCTAGAAGTGGTTTTACTTGTTGAAATGGATTAGTTTTTGAGTTTTAAAACTAAAGTGATTCAATTGTGAATTAATTCTCATTTCACGGTTTTGGCTTCCATTATTTTTTGTGTGTAAATTAAGAAAAGAGAATGTGTGTAGAGTTTAATATTGGTGACTGTTTCCTTCTTTTTGACATCTGTAAAAAAAAAAAAAATGATAAAATTAAAAAAAATAACCGAGTTTAAGATTTTAATCTTTTCAAAAAGTAAAACTAAAAAAAGTTTTACTTTAGGTCAGTGTTTGTTCATTGTTTTAAAAAGTTTAAGTGTTCAGTTTGTTTTTTTAGTTTTTTTTGTAAACTTCTTAATCCCAATTTTAAAAATTCGTCTCATTTTTTTAAAAATTGTATTTTTAACGCAGGTACGTAAAAAAGACACTTGTCTAAAAAGTTAAGTTACGAAAAGAATTAAGTTTGCTTTCTTTTTTTTTAGCCTGATGTCATAAATTGATTAGTCGAAATTTTGACTGACTCAACCAGCTATGTCAGTTAGTCTTACCAACTCGTCGTCAACCTGAAACTTATTCACCATCGGCATTAACCGTGAACGTTTGCCATTGTTTATAGAAGCTTTTTTTTTGTTATTATTTATATAAAATTAAAAACATTCAACAACCACTCACACATGAAAAAATAGTCTTCAGCCGAAAAATATTACATATAGTAGCAGTAGACGTCTGTCATATTGTCGTAAATGACCTCCGTTAAAAAAAGAAAGAAAATGTGAAGCCAGAGTTTTTGACGTAGAATAATCTTCGGGCGACAAAAGGAAAGTCTTGTTTATGGTTATTTTGCCGGCCATACTTACGTTAAGTAAGTAACAAAATAAAATTATAAATAGCTTTTTTTTAAGTCTCCAATCCCATCTCTCCCAACATTCAAAAAGTGAAAACTAAGAAGACTTGTTTTGGTTAACTGCATTTTCTTCATTATACTTGAATTAATTTCTAAAGAAAATGATTTTATTTGCTGCAACACTGAACAAAAAAAAAAAATACTAACTTTTTTTTTTCTTTTACTTAGACTTTTTTTTAATCATAAGTCGAGCGAGTGAGATAATCAGTTTCGTTGTTGTTAAATAATTACAAAGAAAGACCCATCCTGTTTGAATATTCTGACGAATCTTCTTAATTCTTAAGTTAATAACTTTAAAGGCTTTTAATTTAAAGCACATGGTGAATTCTACTACAATATCCGTAGAAATCCCCTTATTGCATCGTTAAATATTTGAGCTTAACAACTTTAACAGAATATTGCAATAACAATCACCCTGTTAGTGTTAATTGTGCTTGCTTGCCCTTCTCGGCCAAAGTGTATGTACTGTAGTGTAGTGTAATCTGTTCTTCTTACCAATTTAATTCTGATCTCTCTCTCTCTCTCTCCACTTCTATGTTCTCTTCTTTCATTTTCTTACTGAAACCAAGTAGTGTCTTTTCTCCTCTTTCCCACGCGATCAAAACGGAATAGTCCTTTTTATTTATGAGCTATTGGCAGGGCGTAACGGTCGTGCGAACTAACGAAGGGGGTCGCCAAGCAGTTATAAAAGGATAATAATAATAATTTATCATTTAATAACAACTCTTACTTGGCTAGGGCGAGCGTTAGAACACAACGCCTGCTGAACCCTTTTTTTCTCTCGAATCTTTTTAGTTCAAGCTGATTCCATAGACCTCGTGGACAGAAGTTTTTTTGTTTGTTTTGTTTTTTTTTTTTTTGAGAGATGCGATTAGCATGCTGTTCTCGCAGGCGGTTATTAGTAATCATGCAAAGTAAAATGAGTTTGATTTCTGCTGGGTAGTAGCAGGTGTTGCTCATTTGTCGCCTTCTTCCGGGCACTTAACAGAAAAATTAAAACTTGCCATTCTTTGACATACCCACCCACCCACAACACCTACCTGTATATTTTTATTTATTCTGAAAGAAGTGCAAAGGTTACCTAACTTTATTGATGTTTAAAAAGCAGATTTGATTAATAATCATAATAAAAAAAAGGTGGTGCATGGCTCTCCACATCTACCATCACCATTCCACTGGAAGAGAGTGGGAAGAAGACAAATTGTTAGTTGTTATCTATCCGTACACAAACACAGAAATTGTTACTTGTACACACACAAATTATTATCTATGTGTACGTACACACACAAACATACACATTGTTACTTGTACACACAAAAATGGTTACTTACATACGAAAATTGTGTGTATAATATACACACAAATTATATAGTGATTTTCTAAACGCAGCTTAGATGTGACAAGGCCGAAAATATGGGGTACCCAATGAGGATCAACCTCACTACTCAGTCGTAATTGTTCTGGCGAGACAAGGACCACATTGAGGTGCCCAAATGCACACAAATGTTACAATATGCACACACAAAATGTTATATGTAAGTATACGCACACAAATTGTTAGACACACCACGTTGTTTACACAGGATGCGGCAGAATTACCTCCCACATATAGCTCCCAGAAGAAATATCTCCTAAATGGTAAGACATTTAGAGTGGCAATGGTGTCTTAATCTTCACTTTGCTTAAATGTCTTACGAATATGTAGGAAGTATTTCTGGGAGTTATGTTTGGGAGATATTTTCGCCGCACCCTGTAACAACAACAATAAAGCATACACAACAAATTGTTATACATGCACACACACACACACATACATACACAAAGTATCTTTAGTACACTGTACACACACATAAATTATTTTAATCTTTCTCACATGCATAAACTTATTAAAGAACAGAAATTGAAATCAATGAACTTCTGAAGTCAGCGTCTTTTAGGGATTTAAAAAAAAAATTTACGTTGTTGTTGGTCAAGGTAAGGACTTTAAGGAAAATAATAAACAGATTTAGTGTAAGTTAAGTAAAAATAAAAAGACCAAGACAGACTATTACAGACCTTTTTTTTTCTCTTATGTACGTATGTATCAATTGAGTTATTATTTTTATTGTCTCATTGTTTTACCGAATCTTCTCATAGGAATTTCACTGACACAATTTAATTTACTTAACAGTGGAACACAAACCATATTGGATCGGGGCGGTGTCTTGGTTTAAAAACAAATAATAAAAAAGAAAAGTTTCTCAAGCGAGCATGAGATTTTGAGGAACAAGTATTTCCTTTCACTTGTGTCCTTGAAAATCAGTAGCATCCATCAATTATTAAACACGTTCTTCCGTCTATTTGACTTGAGTAGTGAACAGGACCGTCACCAAAGTGTGTGTGGGGGGGGGCTAGAAAGAGATGTTGTCCCCGAAGAAAGATGTAACCGAAATTAAAATAGCAGGTTGATCAGATTAGTTAAGTGGAAAAACCAAATCTTAATTCAAAGACCAATCCTTTCTTTTCTTTTTCTTTTTTTTCCGAGTCGACTCAAAATCTTAAGCTGTATATTTGCGTGTATAGTTGCAGTGATAGAGGAAGGTCTGAATACAATACATGGAGGTCTCGGGTTCAATTTCGTGTACCGGGTCAGTCATGCCTCGGCTCAAACATCTGGGTGAGAACGATCCCTGCTGTGACCTGTAGGTATTTATCTGCACACCCATCCAAATCAACATCTGACTGTAATCTTCCGTTTTATTCCGTCAAGAGACCAAAAAGAGAAATGAAGGTCAAAAGTTATTTCATGAAAGAGATCACAGGACACCTCTGTTTTTGAATGAATGATTTTTTCTCTATTTCTTCGCGTTAATTTTTTTGGCTTGTCTAGCTAGTTAGTATTAAGTAATAAAATCTGCGATACCCACTAAGTCGTGTTTTTACGATGAGGAAAACAAAACTCGATGACGCCATTTGATGTTAAGATGTCAGTAAATTGTAAATGAAATGCTGATCTATCATTTTTATTAATAAATCTTACATACGTCTCATTCAGTCATCGTTTGATATTTTTTTAAAGGTACATAGTAGTAAATGTTGCTTGATGGTCACATGACCAAACAGAAGATAACCTGTCCCATGTTATTTCTGTGAAATTTGATTTTGTTTTTTGCAAAGAATTTAATTGTTATTTCTTTTTTTCTATTTTGTAATCTAAACCAAAAAATCCTTTTAATGGTGTGTAACAGATTTTAAAGCATTAAACTTCAATATGGGAATTAAAAAAAAAAAAAAGCATCGTTTTAGGGAATGAAGTCAAAAATGCCTTCAGTCGCATTTGTTTAGAGCCAATTTTTTTGTTTGTTTGTAGAACTAAACAAAAAGAAATTGTCATGGGTTAGGGAAGTGCACCTTTTTTTATTAGGTAGTTTGTAAGGGAAAAACCTTTTTAAAAAAAGTCTACGTTTTTTTTTGAAACATTATTTTTCTCTGATATTATGTTTTTTTTTGTTTTTTTTTTTTTTTTTAGACACATTATTAAAAAGATGATTAAAAAAAACGTTTTTTTGTATAAAAAAAGAAAAAAAGATTTATTTTGATTTGAATATCCAAAACCTGGCAAAGAAGAGAAGTGGGGTACTTCAATTAATTCACCATTTTATTCATTGACATTTTATTTCATTAGTTCGGAGAGCTATTCAATAAAAAAAACAAAACAAATATTATTCATTTGATATTATAAACCCTTTAGAGATTTTTTTTATCTCTTTTCTAAGCAAAGGAAAGAAAGAAAAGACTTTTTTTGTAATTTTTTTTTTTCTCCCACAAACTGACTTTTTTTTTTTTTATAAGCTTAAATAACAAATGAAATCAAAATAGTAATTCCTACTTTTTTCAACACGCACTCAACAAATATGAAGGAAGGCGATTTGTTGAATTTAAAAAATAAACTTCCTTGTTTCTACGTCATTTAAAATCTCCACGACTGTTTTTTTTTCTTTTTTTTTTTTTAAACAAGAACTAGAATTCAATATTTTTTCTTTTAAATTTTATTTTATCCTTATTTTTAGTCGGGGGAAACAAAATCACCTCTCTTTACCAGATAACTAGTAAGTAACCAGAATTTAAAAAAAATAAATAAAATAAATAAAACTTAAGCGCAAATTCATTTATATAATTTTTAATTTTAAGCAAAAAAAAAAAAAAGGAAAGAAAAGAATTAGCAGATTGTTATCGGAAAAATATCAATTTCATTTAAACTTGCTTTTTTTTAATTTTTTTTTTTTTTTTAGTTGTCGAGAGTGAATTTTAAAATATGTTAACTTAAAAAAAAAAAAATTAATTTGGTTGTCAACATACCATGCTTTCCCCACCCTCTTTCTCTGTGACCTTGTAAAAACCGGGAAATCTCCAATTCCTTCTCTATGTATTCATCCTAACCCGACTTATTCACACACAATCTACCGAAAGGAGAAAGGCTACAACGTACTTAGTGTCACGAGATGTGTAAAAAGAGAGATTTGCAATCACAACTAAAATTCGTAATCTTGTGAAACGGCAGAGAACATATCTTTCGAGATCGCTTTAGAAAAAATGTGATTCCGAATTAAGTTGATCACGATGCAATACGAATATAAATTATTTATATAAGGTTCGAAAGATATTTGGTTTGTACCACCGACAAGTAATGGTATCCACCCCAAGCTACGGTTGCCACCAATTGTTGCTAAAAAGCTTTATTATTTGTTGTACTAAGATGATTGTTGTGAACTGAAATAATAATGCTAGAGCTAGCTATGTGACCAAGCATGATTTTTTTCTTTCTTTTACTGTAAGTAAATCACATGTCAAGTTTATGATTTTTTTTTTACTCTTTTTCGAAATTGTCACAAACAGATAAAAAAAAAACAAACAAACAGTTTGAGTTAATTAATTTAATTTCCAATATTACTAGATATGTTGTCTTCAACACCAAAGTCACGTGACCAAACATTAAAAAAAAAACAACAACAAAAAAAAACAAACTGTTTTTTTAACGAATTAAAATTAAATGAGTTACAAAAACTATTGTCCAATTGTTTTGAAAACCTATTCACAACAAGAATCATAAAACACACTGAGTCTGCTGATAGACAAAGGCTTTTTTTTTTTAAGATTCCTTCCATGACGTCCTTAACTGTGTTATTATTATCTATCATATATAACCTGCAAACCTCTTTCTCATTTCTATATCCTTTATTACTTTAGATGTCTATTGAGCACTAGTTAAGCAACCTTTTGCTTCCTTTGTTATTCTTTCTTCTTGCTATGCATCCAACCCTATTTTTTCTGTCTTTGAATTACTTCTACGATATTTCTCATTTTGGTCTGTTAGTGTTATCTGATTTATGTTGATCTATAGATTACAGTTATTTTGAGCATGAATGCATTAAGGACCCCTTATATTGGATGTGAGTTGTATAAGAACATTATATTGTTGTTACGCTATTTACATTGTTCGGACTGTTGTCCTCATCTTTGTTATCATATTCACATTGTTTTGCTCCAGTCTACTTCAGGTGAGTGGAATTTTGAACTGAACCCTTTATTTCGTCCTTTAGGGTAGATTGTTCTACTTCCACATGCCAGACCCTTTCTGGTTATCGCAATTTCAGTTATTTCCCTTTAGTAATTCAACTCTGCTGTGGTCAGGACTGCTGTAGTCAAAACTCACAACTCTTTTGGGTCAAATCACTGGATTACTTCAACCAATGTTTTTATTCACTATCCTAAATATATATTGATAACTAGCAGTAGAGCCCGGCATTGCCCGGGGATGTAACAGTAAGAGATAGATCAAGTATCCAGCATCATAAAGACTGAAAGATAAAATTGACAAAGATTATTGTTTAAGGTTGATGGACATGCATGTCTTAATTAGTTTTATTTTTTTTTTTTTTTTTTTTTTTTTTTTACGAATTGGTCAAACTCAAACAAAAACATTGTTTTCAATCGTTATGAGTCTATCGATTGAATAGAATTTTATTATAAACACTTGTCTTGTAAATGGAATTTTTAAAGCATTCTGAATGTAAAAATAAAGAAAAAAGTGTGCAAGACAATAAGAAACACTACCTACCAGAAAAAAGTGAAGTTTTGCTGAAATCGGTTGAAAAATGTAGGAAATCAAACACACACACACACAACCTGGGTTTTATAATAAGTATAACTCGATATGAGTTGTCCCCCTTTCATTCTGGCGATAGATTCATGTTTCATCATGTTTTCAAATTGATTTTGTGCAAAAACAATTGTGTTTTTCCAATTTTTGGCACTGTCAGAACCACCGCAAGGTAATTTTATGTAGTCCTGTGAAGTTTTGTTGAAATCGGTTGAAAAATGTAGGAAATCCGATCCAATATATAAGCGTACACACACACGCACACACAACCTGGGTTTTATAATAAGTAAGATATTTTGTTTTTATATTAATGTTCATCTGATATAATGCCCAAGAATCACTCAAGGTAGAGGGTTACCGTGTGGTGTTGTATAAGTGTAAGGAAAGGCAAGAAGTGCAGTTCATGAGATTATGTAGGAAAGATAACAGTTAATTCCAGGCTTGTAGTGAATGGGAAAAACATTCTACTGGGAGTCTGTTCCACAAAACAGTTCTTGGAAAGAAACTGTCTGTGTAGAACTTACTTCTTACTAATTGAATGAAAAGGAAATAAGGATGCTTTGCCATTGTGTATGTGGCATGATGGGCCCCAGTTGCAAAGGTCAGTGCTGGTGGAACCAAGGAATGTACTTTGTCAGAATACATGCCATAGCGTAGGGAGAGGCTTCTGACATTTTGTCTATGGGAAAAGGGGTTGTAGGGTAGAAAATCATTCATCATAATTTATGTATATTTTATAAATTAGAATAACATGGGATTGAATTTTTTTCTGTACTGCATTTGCTACTTATTGAATACTAATCAAGCAACCTTTTGCTCCATCTGTTATACTTTCTTTTTGCTATATGTACTGCCCACTTTTTAAAAAAATATTTGTTCTTGAATTTGTATTAAATTAAAAACACTTTTTATTGATGCAAATTTTCTTGATCCATTTTTCCAGACGTTCAGTTTAAATATCATAATGCAAATTTTAATGCATGTGAAGTAAATATATTGTTTTGATGTAAAAAACTGCTCACTATTAATCGTTCATAATTTTCATCTTTGACCTTCTGACGGCTTCAGTTCTTAATTCTGTATCTATACTGATGACACAACTATTTACTCCTGTCTTAATAGTAAGTCTGAGCAGATGGACAAGGTCAAATCAGCAGCTGATCTGAAAAGTGACCTAAAATCTGCTGTTAACTGGGGCAAGGAATGGATCATTAATTTTAATGCCTCCAAAACAAAACTGCATTCTATTAATCATTTGAGAGACCTTTTTCTACTTTCCATCAGCATGGCTGATGCTAACCTCCAGGAGAGTGACTCTTAGCACCTTCACAAGATAACGTTGTCTGCTGACATGATGTCGGAATATTGCATCAGTTACTAGGTTTGCTGCAAGGGAAGTTGGTTCCCCATTTCTTGCTAGATATTGTTTCTCTCCAGAATCTATCTTGCATATTTCGAAGTCTGCCATTTATCCATGCTTCAAATATTGCTGCATATATGGTTTGGTGTTGCTTCTGCTATATATTTTGAGATTCTTGTTAAACTCCAAAGAAGAATCTACAATGATATTGGTTCTGAACTGGCATCCTGGCTTCAGTCCCTTTCTCACTGCCATAACATCCTTCCCTCTGCCTTATCTATAAATAACTTCATGGTAACTATTCTGATGAACTTTCCTCTATAGTACCTAGACTTTATGAACTTAAGTGCAGTCGTAGATTGGCAACATGGTCTAATCAATGTATAGTTGAATTAGCTAGATGTAATCATAAGTTCCTTAACTACAATTTCTTGCATTTCTCACCTGTGTTGCTCTCTACTGGCTTCTCACATTCTAGCCAACTTTGATCTTCAAAAGTTTAAATGCAATGTCAATTGTCATCTACTGTCTTCTTGAGTCCTCCTCTTTTATTGTTCTCACTTCTTAATAATGTTTGTCTTATTCTTTAATTTAACTTAACTCGGTAATTCCTTGTGGCTTTATCACCTTATTTCTAACATTTCTCCACCCATTGATAGCGAATATTGAATGGTCTTCTCAAGGATGAAGAAGAGACTCAAGGCAGTGGAGATGTGGTTCTACAGAAGGATGCTAAGGATATCATGGAGCAAGTGTGTGAGCAATGATGAGGTCTTGGAAAGGATGCAAACAAGGAGGAAGCTTATACTTAGCATAAGGAAGAGGTAGATGAAATTTCTGGGACATGTAATGAGAAACGAGTGTTTGGAGAATCTGATACTCACAGATTGAATAGAGGGAAAAAGAGACAAGGGAAAGCAACACGTGATATACCTGGCAGGCTTAAGCAAGTGGATGGCAGAATGTGGTCTGTGGTAGTTGGCAGAGGCATGAAACTACTTGAGAACTATAAGGGATAGCAAAGAGTGGAGAGCCATAATCACCTATGTCTTGGAAGGAAATGGTATATAAAAAGAAAGACCAAAGAGTACAAATATTGGACAGAAAACTTGTTTATAACGAGTAACAAAACTTATCCTCCAAATTCTAAAACCAGTGGAATTAGACTAGAAATAAGACAAAAAAGAATCGGTTCAAACCAAAAATAAAGTATTTCTGCCAAATCTGGGCTGGAGCTGCCCATTTTAGTGAGAACAATAAAAGATGAGGAATCAAGACAGTAGATAACGACCGAATTTGCATTTAAGCTTTTGAAGTTCATTGGAAAGGCATGAACCCAGAAAAATGTTTCACAAGCAAGAAATGCAAGAGAAGAAACAGTTAGCACAGAACTTATGGTTACATTTAGTGAATTCAACTGTAAATTGATGAGATCTTGTTGTCAATCAATACTGTAATTAAATTATCAAGGTTTAGGTACCATGAAAGTATTTATAGAAAAGTCACTGAGAAACTGTATTTGTGAACAAGTAGTCTTTGAGACTATTTTGGGGTATTAATTATTGTTTCAAACCATTTCTATATACAAAACACTTACTTCGTTTCCTTGTATTCCTTTTAAATTTTTTGTGCTCACCTCATATTCTAAGCCATCCTTTTGATTTGAAAAGTCATGCTTCCAAAATGAAGATGAATGTCTGCTCATGTAAATTGAATCTTTTTATAGATAATAAATTTCCATTGCTATTTTTTGGACGAAGGATATTAATTTGTAGTGTAATTAAATGGTTCAGAATATAAAATCATTTAACTGAGTTCAAACCCCAGTTGAGTTTATTACATTCACTTATGTGCAAATATACTTGGGAAAGATATGAATCTTCTCTCCTCAGCCATGGGTTAAATAACATGACTTGTTATCTCCCAAAATTGTTAATACAACATTCAGTCGCCAATGAAAGATTTGTTTTTATAATTCGAAATATCTTTTGGCTTTAAATAACCCACAAAGGGTTGATAAGCTTTAAAAAAGTAAGTAAACAATTGGAATAAATTCGATTGCATTTTAGATGCAATTTTCTGTATTGCTCCTGATGCATAATTGTATAAATTAGATTGTGTTCCTCTGACGTTTGTTTATTTTTATATTCCAAATACTTCTTTTGGTATAAATTCTTGAGTTCCAAAACAAAAATGAACATAAAATTGTCCTTTTCTCATTGAAAACCCCTCTTTTTATCATACCAACACTATTATGCCAACTGACTGACCGTGTTTGTCCTCAAATTACCCAAAGAAAATGGTATCCTCCAGTCTGAAAAAAAAATCAGCACAAAAATTGCTATTGGTTGAATCATGATAATTGTACAAAAACTACCGGTTAGAGAATATACACTTTTGGAATAATCTAATGTGAGTTAAGATTCATGTCATTTTCAAGGAATAAAATGCTGCTGCTTTTTGTCATGTATTTGGTAAAGAACTTATTTTCCTTTACACCAGATGCCAAAGCCACAGAACCATCAGGAACTTCTATGTAATTGGGAGTTGCAATAATTCTTCAAGCAGATAAGTAAAAAAATATTCTACTTATTTATTCCTGCTTTAGAAATTTTAAGACTTAGTGGTCAGTATAAAGTACACCACAAAGACCTATCCAGAACTTATACTGGGAACAAACTACCTGTACATGGAGAGAAAATAAATTTTCTAAATACACAAAACTAGAAAAAGAAAAGACAAGGATATCTCTTCTCACAAGACTTGTTCAACCTTTGATGGGCACAATCTTAACAACATAGGATATGCCGATGACATAGTGCTTAGCAGAAGAAAAAGGGATCTACAGGAATTTTCACAGAAGGTAGTAAAGGAAAGCAAGAAGAAAGGACTAAACATTAATTGTAAGATAGAATACATGGTTTGCAGCAAAAGGAATATCCTCCAAGATGCTGACTATGAAGTGTTTTAACAGAGGATGGAAAATGGAACTGAAATTTGAAGATGCATTGGGATAATGAAAGTGCTTTCCAAAAGCAAAGCAAAGTATTAAGAAACATGAAAATTTCATTAGAAAAAAAAAAACAAAAAAACTATTGGACTGTTATGTAATATGTGTTCGACTGTAGAGAGATTTGAAGCAACAGTAATGTGGTTCTACAGAAGAATGCTAAGAATACCATGGACTGAATGACAAAGTTTTGGAGAAAATGGAAACAAAGAATGCTAACCAGCAGGAGTCATTCAAATTTAGCCATATAAAATATATTCTCTACTTTTTCTTATTAGATGGGAGTTGCAATAAAAAAGCAAGATAAATGAAGATGAAAAAATACTAGTGAAAAATGAATAATAATTGACAATGCTTTATTTAAGAAGGCTAACCAGCAGGAGTTATTCAAATTTAACCATATAGCTATATTCTCTAGTTATGGATGTAGTTTGCAATAAAAAGCAAGAGAAATGAAGATGAAAGAAGTACTTGTCAAAAACTGATCAGCATTATTAATTCTCAAGTACACCATGAAAAGTCATCAGAATGAGACAAATGGTTTCTTTGCTACAACAGATGTATTGTAAATATCCATTCTTTTTACAAAAAAATAATTAATTATTATAGATTGGTCAGAATACAATTAGCTGATAACAGTTTCAAGCAAAATTTTTGTTCTAATGTCTTTACAGTGGTAAAATGAGGATCAATTCAAATCCATTAAATTATAAAAAAAAAAATTTCAGACAAGACTTTCTGAATCTTTAATTGCTTTCCTTCAGACCATTTCTCTTGTCTTTTGTGACTGTTGGAACATTTTGGCTGATATACATTTGGGTCTTCCTCTTAGGTTCAAAAATTTAAATGAATGGATTAGGTTATCATACATGAAAAAATTGAAAAGTTTGGTTGGTTGTTGATCCAAATTCTAACAAAATAACCTTTAGTTTTGATAAAAAATATCTTGACCTATTCCTTTAATAAGTTTTTTTTCAATATATTGTTAAAATAAGCCCAATGAAAATAATTACAATGAAACAATGTTTATAATTTAATTTATAAAATTCTTAAAAGAACCATTTTGCATTGAATCATAACATTTAAGATGAAAATGGATACTTTTTGACAATATTAAGAGAGTTTTGAATGGTTAGATGTAAGTGAATCACCAAAACAATATTGTAAAAACCTCCACTCCACCCTAAATAGTTAATGGTTACTGTATGGTGGTCTTTCAAAGGGGTTATTCATTATTCATTCTTGCCTCAAGGGAAAACAATAGCAGTAACCTTGTATTGTGGAGAAATTGAGTGTATGCATGAAAAACTGAAAAAGAAACATGCTAGACTTGTGAATTTGCTTCTGATTCTTTAAAAGTTTTGATTTTGCTGCATGACAATGCATCGCTTCTCGATCAACTGTTCTAAAGCTGCATAGTCTGAATTATGAAAATTTGCCTCATCCTCCATATTCATTTGATATCTCTTCTGATTATCACTAAGTATTTTGAGCTTTTTATATGCAATAAAAAATTCTCCAATAAGGAAGAGGTAATCAAAGCAATTTGAACTGTTTATCACATCAAAGGATGAGAATTTTTTTTAAAGAATTTAGAGGTATGTTGGAGAAGAGTCATTCATCAACATGGTGTTTATTTCAATTAAATAAATTAAATATTTAACATTTCTGAAGACTTTTATTCATTTCCTATAAAGTGTGTTATTTCATGTGTGACAACCTAATGCAGAGTTACAGATGCATAGCAATATGAAAACAATGAAAAACAGTCTGGTGCTTGGGTGGAAAGAAGCTGTTCAATGCCTTGACTTACGTTGTTCTTATACTGGAACACACCTATTCTATAGTTAATAGACTCTCCCACCTATGATAAGTAGTAGTAGTAATAGTTGCAATTCAGGCTCAGTCACTCAGGTCAGGTCAGTCGATGTCGTCGACGACCGTTAGTCCAATATTAAAGTATCAGCCACCACAACTAGATTATGAATTAACTTTATATCAAGTTCCTAATATTTTGTACGTCGAACCTATTTTAGGACCGACAGTGAAATACAAGCCTCCACTGTGAAACTACTCTATTACAGTTGTTCAAGAGAGTGTGTGTGTAGTTGTTTTGTTTTTTTTTTGTTTTTTTTGTTTTTTTTGTTTTTTTTTTAAATTAATTGTTTTGTTTTTACCAAACTCCTAGGTAACCTTTTGCATATTTTTGGGATATCAGAATGATCTAGAACCTATACTGTCAGTATAAAGATAGAAAATGAATTCAGTAGACAAGGATGTCTTTTCACCAGACTTTTTCAACTTTGTCAGAGAAACAATTCTGAGAGAATGAGAAGTCCTGCTAGGATTCATTATTAGGAGCCACAATCTTAACATTAGATATGCATATGACAGAGTATTGATAGCAAACATAGGAAGGTAGTGAAGAAAAGCAATAAAAAAGGATTATTAACAAGTAACAAGAAGAATTTGCATGATCTTGAAAAAGGGAACAAGCAATAACATGCAAATTCCAAAATGAGATACCAAAACTTAAACTTATAGACAATTTAAATATCTGGGAAGTGTTTTAACAGAGGATTGAAAGTTTAACCATTTTATAAAAGGCACATTGAAAGATAGTGAAAGATGCCATAGTATAGCTATGCTAAGTAATAAAAGATATGTAAAATTTTTTTAGAACCAAAAATTTTGAGACTGAATTGTTATGTAATATCAGTTCTCTTATATTGCAGTGAATGCTGGCAATAAAAATTGCAGATGAAGACACTTGACACAACAGAAATGAACCTTGCATAGGATGAACATTAGCATAAAAAAATAATATAAAGGGTATTCCAATAAATTGGATCGATTTTAAATGTGAATTAAGTTTAAGAGTCTAATGATTTTCTTATTTTTTATTTTTTCAGACTTAACAACTTAAGTCTTTGGCAATTTCAACCATGGAAAGATTAACAATGAAACAAGGTGTTAAAGTTTCAAGAGTGCAATTGGAAAAATTGTTTGTAAATTCAAACAAACAGGGTCAGTGGCAGCTGTGGAAATACCATTGTGTGCTCGTTTACGCCGTTCAGCTGAAGACATTGCGGCATCATATGAGAATGTGGTCGAAAATCCAGACCCCCTCTATTCGTCATCGTGTGCAGGAATTGAACCTCTCTACAACAATGTTACATTGTTTCCAATTGCACTCTCGGTTGGTCGATTATGTTGACCAAAAAAATTGTGAAGTGCGTGAAATGCATTTCTGTTTGAACGTCCATTTTCGTAATAGACTTTGATAAATTTAACATTTCATTTGATTGTTAGTCTTTCCATGGTTGAATTGCCTAAATTACTTAAAAATTAAATCTGACAGAAAAAAAAAAAAATCATTAGACGCTTAAACTTAATTCAGAATTTAAAATCAGTCAAAATTAGAACACCCTTTATATATGTTGATCCATATACCTACCTATATTTAAATGATTTTTCAAAATATATATATAAGAAGATAGAAGAAAGAACAGTTTTATATAATCCAGTGTTTTATTAATATTTTTATTTTTTTTAAAAAATATTAATGCAAATTTACTAATAAATTTATAAAAAAATTCATAAAATTTTTCAAATGGTTCCATCAAAAATATTGAGGAATTACCATGTTTCAAAAAAGTTAAGCTAAAAAACTTTTTCAATTAAAAGAATTAAATTAAAATCCCTATAGTTCTGTTTCATTTGCAAGTGAATTGAATTTGAAGGTTTTAACATTGTTTGATTTTTTTAAAAAAGATGAAAATCAAAAAAACCATATTTTTTTTATATATATATTTATATTTTATATATATATATATATATATATATATATATATATATATATATATATAAATTTTGAATAATAATAAAGAAGTTAATGGTCAAAATCTAAATGAGACCAGGAATCATGGAGTAATATTAAAAATATATCAATCTATAAAAGGCAGGATGTGTGTGTGTGTGTGTAATGCAAATGCTACAATTTTTTGACAGATTTGCCCCAAAATTTACATGCACATGCTCCAAGTTAGCGGGAAGGCCATGACCAACTTTGCATTTCCCAACTCCCATCGATAGTGGAAATAATCAATTTTGTCATGCTTCTATGGCAGTTTTCATGTAGTTTGTGACTATTTTCTACTGACCAGAGTGAGAGCCTATAGCTGGCTGCCACGAATAGGCAGGAAGATTCTATTGGCCAGCGTGAGAGCCAACAGCTGACTGACATGAATGTTAACTAGCATGCAAAAAAAAATCGATAGTTGCATTCGTCATAAGTGGGAAAAATTTAAATCTGCATGGCACTTTTTACTCCAATTGGCTCATTCGCTTGCTTAAACTCAATGTTGATTCTGATTCCACAGAACTGGGTTGGGTGTGAAAAAAGTTTGTTGTTAACATTCTTTTTCATTCGGTTTTTCCAGTTACAAGTCCTTTTTTAAAGCTGATTGTTTTGTGTTCATTTTGTTTAGTTCATTTTTTTTAACAGATTTAATGTTTAGTATAGAGCTTAGAAAAAATTTGCAGTATGAGATAGGCAAGAAGTAAGGCATGTAGCAACATCAGCACAAAAGGGCACTTGTTTAAAGGCAAGGAAGGGCAAAATATTTTAATTCAAGTGATAGCAATTGCTGTATGAGTCGTAATTTTTTTTGAATCAAGCACGGGTAACTCCGGGCCATGCTGCTAGTACACGTAAAAAGATAAAATTTATATGCAGATTTTTTATATATATATATATATATATATATATATATATATATATATTCCATGACTATTTAAACATTTATAATGTTGGATAAAAGTTAAAAATTCACTATTAGAAACAAACAGACATCCAGCTTGGTTTGTTAACGCTAGTCTTAGGAGTTCTGGCATTGTCATGTCTATCCATTCTGTGATGTTGTCTGATCAGTCCTTGTGTTGCTGTCCTCTTCTGTGTTCAACAGTTCCTTGTATTGTAGAAGCTATTATATTATCTTTTGAAAGATATTAAGTAAGTGAGGATTATTCTGTCAGCCCATGAATACCTTTGATTTTTTCTTATGTAGTTGTTGGTTTACTGCTCCCAACTTATTCCCAAAAATTGGAACTTTCTCAAGCATTTGTTCTCAAACGCCTGGATCCTTTCCCCTGTCTCAGCAAATATTTTCCAAGTCTCATTTTAAATAGAGAAAATTATGGAAATTAACCAAATATTTATAAAGCTTGATCTTTTGTCTGGAAAAATTGGTGTTATTTTTTTTAATCCTTGTACAAATTTCTATGTTGCCATTGCCATCTTTTGCCAGGGTTTCTCTCATGTGATTTTGGGGTGGTCACACAATCCACAGGCAGTGGAAAAAGGACAGAATTCCCTTTTCGACTACCTGAGAATTGTGTAACTGCCCCCAAGTCAAAGGAAAACTAAAGTGTCTTTATTCATATAGTGGACATCGAATGACAAAATTGGAATGACTCAATTTGATCATTTTGTAAAAAAAAAAAATATCACAAAGATTTATATTTCCGTTTTACACTTTAACTTACTAACATATATCAATTTTTGCTAGGCTTATGACTACATCACATTGAAATACCAGTTCCTGTATGCTCACCAAAGTTAACCTTTTTAGTTAAAAAATACAATAGCCATCATAGAATTCTCTCCTTACTATTATTAAAACTTTGTTAAAATGGATAATAATAAATAAACACTTGTCAACTGTTATTTCCAGTATTTCAAGCTGGAAATCATCTACTACTACTTAGGAACAAGGTTAAACTTCCGTTTTCCGATGCCATTTTGAATTCTTCTGGACTTTACATGAGGTTTAACCTCAATTAAACCCATGCTAATTTTTTAAAAACAAAAATGATAAAATCAATATCCAACAAAGCCTTTTTATTACATAATGCATTATATCAAAATATTACTCATTCATTCTTTTATTGGATTTTAACATTAAAAAAATCTGTAAGATTTGTATATTTCCAGTTTTTCGCATGTTAATCCTGGATAATGGCTAAAATTATTCTTTGGAGAAATAAGTTTCAATTCCTGCAAAACTGAGTTTGTTATACTCACTTATATACAAATTACCTTTTATTTTGGTAATAAAATAAATTCTTCTCCCCTTAGATAATAAGGTTTTCTTAATAAGACTTGTATCACTAAACCATTATCTTCACACATTAACTAAGAACAAGATATTCACAAAATTTGAGTTAAAAAATAGATGGGTTGATGCAACTGTTTTTGGAGAAAAACTGCCCTGGGGGCTTCTTTATTCCAACCACGCCTTTTATGAAATTTCCTCCCATCCCTTAATTTAGAACTGCGAGCATTCTAAGAAAAAGTATTTCATTGCTGAATGTTATTAAAGAAAAGAAAAAAATTCTACCCACCCCTTTTATTACACATCCTGACTATTTGAAACTCAAGCAGACATATACTGACAGCCATATCATGTCGAGAAACTGTTATATACCATACCTATAAACACTAATGGGTATGTCCCAATCATCATAAATACGTTGGACACTATTGTAAGTGGGGGTAATATGCTAAGTAGTCCACCACTTGCAGTGGTTTACCTACTTCACACGGCTGGTGAATATTGTATTTTGTTGATGTTATAAAGATTACCATTTCATTTCCAACCTTCATTTTGGTTATTCCTCAATCAGCAACCCTTCCTAGGTTACAAGAAACACTGGTTCCCATTGTAGAACAATCATGTCAACACAAACACTCAGTTGTGGAACAAGCTGAGCAAAGCCTCCTCCACCTTAAGAGAGCTATTTATGGTGCCATGGAGCATCTCATTGTGCCCAAGTGTGATAGTCCATTGCTTGGGCTGGGATAGGCTGCTGGTACATGAGTGGAAGTATTTCTGTATAAATACCAGCTTCATTCTACATTGAGTTACAACCTGCTTTATTTTTGCCTGCCAGCTGGATGCTAGCTGGGACCCTTACACCGGTAAGTGTTGTTGTTCTGTTGTTATTCTACACCCATAAGATCACCGAAGTTAAGCAATATTGAGCCTGGTCAGTACCTAGATGGGTGACCACTTGTGAATTCCAGGTGAAGTAAACTTAGATGTGTGGGTGGTGTAATGGATACTGGTTTGAAATTATTGATCAAAGAACAGTTCCAATTCCACTTGGGTTTGTTATATTCACTTATGCACTTGAGAAATGTAGGAATTGTAACAGAGAATCAGGTCAGCCTGATAAAAGACTCTGAGTTAGTTGTATGTGGTGCTGTGAGCACCAGGAGTTGCATCATCTTCCACAATTGTCTGTTGAGAGAAGACCTTCAGCTTGGAGTAGGTGGCGCTATTTGCATATGAACGATACTGGGCAGGTATTAGTTAATAGTCAGCATGAGTCTGGGACTGGGAAAGCTATATAACACCAGCTTTTTTCTCAGTCGAGAGAAGCGCTCTTAACGTACGGACATGTGAAAACCAGAAAAGGCGAATACATGAATCCACATCTTCTCCATCTACTATGGGTTAATTAGTAAGACTTGTATTACTAAATCATTATTTCCACCTTCCCCCAATTCTTACAATCTAAAAATATTTTCTGTCTTTAAATAACCTGTAAACGGTTGATAAGTCATAGAAAATGAATGAATCAATCAAACAATTTTAGTTTTGATAAATTTACATGAGTCTTACAGATATTACTCTCAAATTTATTTTAAATCTTTGCTTTTTTATAATCCTTGCAATATTCTCTTAGATCGTGTCAAGCAATTAAACTATTATTAGTACATGTATGCTACTAATTATTTTTCCTAAGTAAGGGTTCCAGAACTGTCAGGTTATCCATTTTTGCTTAACCAACAGTGGTCACATAATAACAATTGATTATTTCCACTATTTATGTTCAGACAATTGTCCTCATCTTTGTTGTTATTATTTTGGGTGTTGTACCCTTCAGCTTTCATCAGGTGTATATCAAACCGAGTAACATATTGGAAATACCAAACAACTCTGTGTTTAATCCACAGGTGTAGACTATTCTCGTTCCTGTTCTAGGTGTAGGGATATCTCAGTTCTTATTTTTAGTACTTCTCAGTTATTGCTTGCCCTGTTTCCACTGAGTCCAAGTACACACTATTCCACTGCCCATGTCTGGGGATATCTTGTCTAATTATTATTTTTAGTACTGGCCAGTTATTGCTCGTCCGTTTCCAGTGAGTCCAAGTACATACTGAAATTCAGACAATTTGTTGAAACATTTTTAGGTTTGTCATTGTATTAATATATACGTTCCCACATACAAACATACATATGCACATGCAATTTGAATAAAATTGAAATGGGCATCTGTGTTACAATGGTTAATTTCACTTTCTACCTGGCAAAAACCCCTGGGTAATAGGAAACAAGTATAAGCTAGTTCTTTAAAGTAATTTTATGACACCTTCCTTATTTAAACTGAATATATTTTCTAATAAATGTATTTTAACTAGACAAACAATTTAGATTTGAAATTTGGTCATGCTGTCAATGAAGTGACAAGTACTGAACTAGCAATGATTGAATTTGGGGGACGAGAAGTTACTATTATTTGCATTATTTACATTCACACTATTGTCATCATATTCATTGTTATTATCACAATGTTTTGGTCATTGTGCTTCCTGCTCTTTTTCAAGTGTTTATTATCGCCCATACTTTTGAGGTACTGAAAGTTACAAGCGAATTTTTCAAACATTTTTGAGTTACTTGAAAGTTACAAGCGAATTTTTCAAACATTTTTGAGGTACTTGAAAGTTACAAGCCAATTTTTCAAACATTTTGAGGTACTTGAAAGCAATGAAATTTTTTCAAACATTTTTGAGGTATTTTTTCCAATCATACAATAAAATTTTTTTTAACATTTCTGAGGTATCTTGAAAGTTACAAAGCAAATTTTTTAAACATTTAAATAGGTTGCTTGAAATTTTTACAAGCCAATTTTTCAAACATTTTTGAGGTACTTGAAAGTTTTAAGTTTGCTTTTCAAACATTTTTGAGATAACATTGATTTTACAATTTATTTTTTCAAACATTTTTTGAGTTACTTGAAAAGAAAAAAGCGAATTTTTTGAAAACATTTTTGAGTTATATTTGAAAGTTACAAGCGAATTTTTCAAACATTTTTTAGTTACTTGAAAGTTATTTCCGTAAGTAGACTTAAATTTTTCAAACATTTTTGAGTTACTTATAAAAGTTAATTTTTAATTTTTTTACAACATTTTTAGTTAATTTTTACAAGCATATTTAGTGCAAACATTTTTATTACTTGAAAGTTATAAATATAAAATTTTCAAACATTTTTGAGGTACTTGAAAATTACAAGAAATTTTTTGAAACATTTCTGAGGTAAAGTAAAGTTACAAGAACTTATTTTTTTTTACATTTCTGAGGTTACTTGAAAAGTTAAACTTAGAATTTTTTTACAAACATTTCTGATAAAAAAATTGAAAGTTACAAATTTAATTTTTCAAACATTTTGAGGTAATTTTATTATTAGGTTTAATTTTTCAAACATTTTGAGGTAATTGAAAGTTAAAAGCGAATTTTTTTTAACATTTCTGAGGTTAAAGAAAGTTACAAAAAATTTTTTTTTAAAATTTCTGAATTAATTTTCCAAAATTATCAATTTAAATTTTCAAACATTTCTGAGGTAATTGAAAGTTACAATTTTAATTTTTTTTAAACATTTCTGAGGTACTTGAAAAAATATTATTTTTTTTTTGTCAAACATTTCTGAATAATTTGAAAAAAACAAATTCATTTTTCAAACATTTCTGAGGTAATTTGAAAGTTACAAAATTTTTTTTCTTAACATTTCTGAAAATTTACTGAAAGTTACAAGCCAATTTTTTTTACATTTTTGAGGTGAAACAAAGTTACAAGCCAATTTTTCAAACATTTCTGAGGTACTTGAAAGTTACAAGCCAATTTTTCAAACATTTCTGAGGTACTTGAAAGTTACAAACCTATTTCCACCCCCATTTTTGAGGTACTTGAATGTTACAAACCTGTGTCTACTCCCATTTTTGGGGTACTTGAAAGTTAAAAGCCAGTTTTTTCCTCATTGAGCTGTTAAAGCTTGGTCAGAGGAGAGATCTTCTGTCAGATTCCTATATTCATTTTTGATAAACTTTGGTATCATCTGCATTGATGTTTACTTATTAATATTTATGATCTGAGAATGTCCCTCAGCAGATTGTTAATGGTAAGCAGAAGGAAGATAAAGACCCAGGAGAAAGCTGGGTGATGCCTGCATTGATCTCTTGGGCTTCAGACAACTGGCCACTCATAAAACCATCATGGACCTGCCTGAGATAAAAGACTTGGTAATTGCATAGACTCTTCTAGAGCTGCCACACCTAGAAAGTAGCACTTTCCATAGAAATAGCAATAGAGTAATGAGAGGCTTGTCACATCTCACCTTGATTAATTTTGGTTTCAACCCTTAATAATTCATCACCCAAAGTGTTCAGAGATGCTTTTAGAGTTATCAAGACTGGAGATGTTTCCTTTATGCAGCTCCTGCCCAAATATGATAACAGTAAGGCCATTTTGGTCTGAAATCTGGCTCTTGGGTAAATGGACAGCATGAGGAATTAGGTATTATTTTTTTTGATTTAAATTATTAATTGAAAAAAAAAGAAAAAAAGTGGGATACTATATTTAGTGACTAACAAATACCCACAATAATAGATGAGGAGAAAGTATAAAAAATTTTGTCTAAGAGTAACATATTACATCCTCTAGAGCTGAGTTCCAATTTCTGTTAGGTTCATTATATTCACTTAGTAATCCACTTCTTCTCTCCCCAGCTATGGGTTAATTAGTAAGACATACATCACTAAACCATTATCATCTCAAAAAAAAAAAATTTTTACAGTCTAAAAATATTTTCTGGCTTTAAACTTGCAAATGGTTTATAAACTGTAGAATCAATCAATCAATTAAATCTTGTTTGTGGCTTAATACTGGTGGCTTTATTACCTTGCTTGGAGTAAATTGATTAAAAAGAAAGAAAAATGGACACTTATAAAGAAACAGCTGAAATTTTGGGGATACATAGTGAGGAAAGAGGGCTTGGGAAATTTGACACTTAAAGTACAGAGAGAAAACAACCTAACAAATAAGCTTGTATGAATAGTTACAAAGGACAGGGAGTTGTGAAGAGCCACAGTCACATCTTGTAAGGAAACTGCACATAGATTTTACTTAATAGAATAATTGACATATTTGTGGGTAGTAAGGTAATCTATAGTTGCGTCAATATTTTGAAAGTTTTATAAGTATATGCATGCATATTAATAGATTAATTAAAAAAGATTAGATCTTGTTAGGATGTAATTTTAAGAGTAATTTATAAAACAGAAAAATGAGTTCACTGCATTTTTGAACAAATTCTTTAGACTGTCCCAGTAAATAATGAATCTCTGTTTTTTTAATTTATGAGCTAAAAGTCGGCCATTTAAAATGATTAAGTCAATAAGATAGCCAAGAGACTATTGTATTATAGTCGTATATGCTAGGTTTATCTCTGTCGACTCTAATAATAAGGATATGTACCTAGTATAACAGTTATCAGAATGGAATGTGGGATTGGCATGCAGGGTTCAAATTCCAAACTAGGCTGTTGTTTGCTTTCATACAAATACCATTGGAAAGGTATGAAGCCATCTCTTCTACCCCTACCCACTAGAGCTTAATTGCAGGGAAGGCTGGGCTCTATGCTATATAGCTTTTGGTTGGCAATCAATCTCCTTACCCCAAGCAAGATACCACTAGAATGCAGGTTGCAGGGAATGAAAATAAAAGAGAATAAGAAGACTGAGAATGAGTAGGATTGAGGAAAGAAAAAAGTAACAGGAAGCTAGAAGATGGTGATTGACATTGCATTTAATTTTTTTAAGAATTGTACTTATCAGAGAAGCAAGAAATTGAAAGGAAGTTCTACAAGTGAGAAGTGTGAGAAAAGAAACTGTTAGAGTAGAACATTTGCCATGAAAATATTTGTAGAACAGGCAGAGAGAAACCCCATAATGTTGGTGAGAAAGTGACTAAAGTCAAGATGCCTGGTCATGATTGAGGTTTGACTATCGTCCAGGTCACACTCCTCCCCAGTCTTTTGAACAGGAGTAGAGGTTTATCCCTTGTTCCCTGTTTAGAAGTGTTTTTCTGGTTCTTTCTGAAGTCTACTTCAACTTTATACAGTGTAACCCGGATATAAGAGAAACCCGGATATAAGAGATTTTCTCTGGTCCCAAATTAGAGCCTGTGTTAATGTATATAAAATAAAACCAAACCCGGATATAAGATAGATTTTCACTGGTCCCAAATTAGAGCCTGTGTTAATGTATATAAAATAGACCAAACCCTTATAAGAGAAACCCGCATATAAGAGAATATTTTCTCTGGTCCCAAATTAGAGCCTGTGTTAATGTATATAAAATAGACCAAACCATATATAAATTTAACCCGGATATAATAAACCTGAGTGAATTTGACAACTCTCTATATCCGGTTTCCAATGTACATTTAACATATCAACCTGAATTGTCCGAATTTTTGTTTACTAATTATTTATTTATTTTTATTTTTTTTATTTCTCCTCAATAGGAGTAGATTGTGTAGTTTACGCTCCTAAGATATCCTAAGACATGAGCAGTGAAACAAGAAGACTCTATCCCTGTAGATTAAATAAAGAGTACAATTTGGAATTTCCTAGGTATACAATATACAATCTGCAGTGGGTGAATTGTTGCCATTTTATATTTTTAATTTTGTGCATGCACGTTGTTTATTTTTGATTTTGTTAACTGCATAGTATAGTAGGGTCAGTTGGGCATCATCTCTGAGAAAAGAGCACCATGATGCAATTCACTCCACCAGAAATTTATAAACAGCATTCTGTACTGCTTGGCATTTGTGCTGGAAGCTCTAATATGAACATTTCAGAGTGTTTGGGTGTCAGCCTGAGGACAGTGCAGAGGATTTGGAAAGAGTTGGATGAGTCTAATGGTGATTATGAAGGTACTGCAGCTCAGAAAATTCACTCTGATCATTCTGATAAGAAAAAACTCCCGAATTTATTGGTGAGGACCTCAGACTCAACACACAGGTCTACATCAAGTGCCTTGAGGAGGTTGTGCTGCCCTTGGTCAAAAACATGGATGCTGGAAGACCTTATGTCTGGCAACAGGACTCTGCACTGGCCACACTAGCAGGAGAACCCAGTCATAGCCGTCAGACAATTTTTGCAACAACATCACCCTTACATCTGGCCACCTAACTCCCCAGACTGCAACCTCCTTGATTATTATGTGTGGGGCACAGTTAAGTGAGAGACTAACAAAACTCCTTATAACACCAAAAATGAACTGAAAACAAGGATTATGGCAGCATTCAACAATTTAAACAAGGATACTGTCCAGAAGAGTTGCAGGAGATTCTGAAGTCATCTGGAGGCTGTTGTTGAAGCCAATGGCTATTTTATTGAATAAATTTACTCTTTAGCATTTGAAGATATTTTTGTGTAATTTTAGTAAATATATCTGTTAAAATGAGTCAGTGTTATTTTCATTTTTTAATAATTTAGATAACAATTTATCCATTGCACCCTGTATGTATATATTTTATTATGTTCTCATAATATATATTTAATTGCATGTAATTTTATTTCATGATAAGGATAATAGTCAGAATGTAAATATTTTAAATAATGATAACTTTATCTTAGATGCAACAGAAGGTGATCAGGATGACAATAAAAAATGAGGATATTTTGTCTTCCGTATATAAATAGTAAGTAAAAATAATGATAACTCCTTGTCTTATGAAATTCAGACAGAAAAAATAAAATCATAAAAACCAATCCAAACTATGATTATTTTGGTTGAAATATATAAATAGAATTGAAAAGTTCCAGGAATAGACCATGGATTGCCTTATTTTTATTCCATAGTATGGAACATAAATAGGGAAAACAAATACTACACTAAATGTTTCAACAGCAAAACCAGTGGAACTTTGTTATTTTTTAACAATCTTCTTGTATATACTTTTGTCATCCCAAAAAAAAAGACATTTATGGTTCTCAAACATTCTATCCCTTGGTCTGAGAAAAAATTTAATTTAGTTTTTTTTTAAATTTTTTTTATTTAAATAATTCAAATATCTTTAAAATACTAGAAAACATTTTGCTTTATTGTATAACTAAAAGTTCAGATTCTTTCTAAACATTACCAACAAGAATAATATTTGTTAAATAAATTTTTTTAAGTTCGACTTTTTTTTTTTACATTTTCAAGATGGTAAAGGAAAATTTTCATTTAAAAGGATTAATTTTGACAATTGTAAGATTGATTAAATTTTAAAGTTTATCAACCCATTGCAGGTTAATTTTAAAATTAAAAAATAAACAAATTAGATTATAAATTTTTTTTTTTTTTTTTTTTTTTTTTGAAATAATAATTTATTTTAAAGTCTCAAGGGCATTAACTAATATATTTTCCATAAATTTAAATTCTAAAATCATTTGCATGTTAAATTGAACAATGAGCCTTTATATTTTTTCACATTTTGAAGTTCTTTACTTTTATCAATTACACCACTTTGTTTGTTCCAATCTGACAGCACCTGTATTCTTAATCGGTTACCCATCTAGGTACTGACCAGGCTCATCGTTAAAATAACTTTTTTAAAATCATATGGGAACCTGATTTGATTAACAATTCTGATTCATTATCAATTATTCCCTATGAACATCCAAGTTTAAAGCCCTGGTATTCCTTATCTGTTAGTAAAAAAAAAAACCAATTTAAAACAAAACTTTTTTTTAGAGTGATAATTTAAAAAAATGGAATATTAATAATTGAATTTAATTTAATAAAGGTAAGTTTCCTCAACATTGTTTGACTTGTATTTACAAGTGGTCAATAATCTAGTTACTGACCAGGCTTGAAGTTGTTTTACCTTTTCCATCATAAATAATATTTCTTTTGTATCTCAACTTGCATGGTTTTAAATATATTAATTATAACAAAACAATATATGGTATAGGCATTTGGAACAGTTGAAGATGTTCTGAAGCATTCAATACACAAAAATCAAATCAAAACAGAAATTTAATTTGTAGTTGACCTGGATAAGAAGTTTATGTTTAATATAGAATTAATATCCTTATTAAATATTTTATATAAACATTTCAATGGCTCTAAAAATATTTTAGAAAACTTTTATATCAGTCTTCTCTTATACTTTTTCACTCATTATTTATTTTGGTATATTCACAACATTTTGGTCATTGTATATTCTGGTCTTCTTCAGGTGATATATGTTGCAATTTTGAAACCCTTTATTTAGTCCACTATTCATCAGAAAAATTTAAATTCCACATGCTATGCCTTTTCTGGATATCTCAGTTTCAGTTAATTTCCTTTTGTAACTCATCTCCTAGTTTTTGTTCAACTCTGGATCAAGTCACTTCTTTGATTGCTTCAACCAATGCTTTTATCCACTGGGCCATGTGTCCTTTTTTTTACATCAATGAGTGAAAGTCTTGTGACTAATAAACCTAATGTCTTGGTAACTATTTTTTTAGGAGGGTTCATATTACAATTTTTATTATTGTTGTTTTTCTTCAACCCTCTGTATTACTGAAATTTAACTATCTGGAAAGTGCTTCAAGAGACGATGGTAAATGTGAAACACTGGAAATGTTCTTCAGGCAAATAAGGGTTTGTCACATCCCACTCACAAACCCACTTGTATTTTACATGCATGCCATCAGAAAAACCTAAATGATGACATTTACCCGCATTGGTGTTCAGTTTTTATATTCACCTCATGTGTATCCAAGGTATGCAGATTACTCTTTGCAACCATTGCCATTCAAAATTGTCAATAATTTTGATTGTTTTGCAATTTGTTGTGGTTTTTCCAAACAACCAGTTCAACAAGCATTCTCAAAAATATCATCTTTGTTATTGATCAAAAAGCCAAAAAGCAAACTTTTCAAAAAATAAAAATCACAAAAAAACCAGACAAAAATATTAAGAAACAGAGTCTATTACCTTTTTGGCTTATTTCTCTTCTACAGAATGATACTCTTTATTCAATCTATGGGGTAGGTTGTTCTTATCGTGATCATGATCTGGATAATAAAACATCTACAATAATTCCACATCTTAAAGATTCCAGCATAAAAAGGGTTTTTTTTATTTATACATTTTATTTGTTTTGTTGAAAAAATTATAAAAAGAAAAAGAAGGATTTTTTTTCTTTTTAATACTATTGTTCACTCAGTACAAGACCCAAAACCCAAGAGCCAGTCAATTAGAAAAAATTGAATTTGAGGTGTTTTTTTTATTATTTTCAAAAGTTGTATTGTATGTATATGTAGAATAGATAATGATTAACTTTTTTGGGAATTTTGGAAATAAGAATTGTTATAGTTCAATTGAGAAAGCAACCTCTTGGGAGTCTGTTCCACAAAGTAACAGTTTTGTGGAAGAAGCTATCTGAGTGGAACTTCCTTCTTACCAATGAAATATGATGGGAATGAGAATTTTTTTGTTCAGTGTGAAAGTCATAAAATAGCATTTAGTAGTAAGAAACTTGTAACATTTTGTCTGTGGGGAAACAATTAGAAAATATTTCATCACCCACAAGTCTGCGTCATTGCTTTTTGCACATTTAAATTTGCAGGCAATGAAATTGGGCATTTCCAATTTAGATATTTTTCTCCATTTTTGGTTTGAAAATGCTTTTTTTGCATAGTTTTTTTTTTCATTTCCATTACTAAAATTTAGGGTTTGTATTATTTTCTTATATCTACTAGTTAAGGTACTTAATTTCTCCCATTTAGTAAACATTTTTTCAGGTATAAAGTTCAAATATCTGCATGAATAGTTAATCCAATAGAACACATTAAGATGGGCAGGGATTATAAAGAAAATAGTGATGAAGGAAGAATAAGTTGAAGATGCAAATTATGAATTGGAAATTCAAATATCTGGGAATTGTTTTAACAGAGGATGGAAAATATGACACCGAGATCCGAACATGCATTGAACTAGTGAAAAAAGCAGTCCAAATGCTAAGCAAATTACTGAGAAACGGAAAGATTTCATTACAAAGAAAATGGTGAAGGATTGATATCTGATATTCATCCTCTTATATGGCAATGAATAGTGGACAGTTTACTCATGGATGAGGAATATAAAGGAAACAGAAATGTGGTTTTGAAGAAGGATACTGAAAAATTCTGTGGATGGAGTGAGTAAACAACAGGGAAGTCTTAAAGAGTATCTGTTATCTCCTCACTTCTTGATTACTCTTTTATTGTTCTCTCTCCTTAATAATGTTTCTCTCTTTTTTTTATTCTTTCACATTCAGTAACCTTTTGTGTCTTAGTGGCTTTACTGCCTTGCAATGGAATGGAATGATTTTTTTTTTTTTTTTTTTTTTAAAAAAGGCAAGATTTTTGACTCCCTCAGAATTGTCTGTTTTAAAAAGCAATATTTTGAATTCTAATAAAGCCCAAACATATGAAAGTGGATTTATACACTTTCCTTATTCTTGAGATTTCACAACAAAGATGTTAAACACTATTTATTTATTAGAATGAATAAAAAAACTTGTCTTCATAGTTATTTATAAATTGGTAAATACTTTCAGCACAGTACTAGATTGGCGGCAAGGTCTCATCAATACACAGTTGAATTGGTTAGATGTAACTAATAGTTTTTTTTCTTGCACATCTTACTTGTGGAACTCTCTTCTGGCTCTGTTTTCCAGCCAATTTTTCAAAAATTTAAATGCGATGTCAATTGTCATCTAGTGTACTCTTGATTATTCTTCCATTGTTCACATTCCTTGATACTGTTTCTCTTTTGTCTTATTCTCTCACACTCAGTAACCCCTTATGTTTTAACTATTTTGGAGCCTTGCATGGGGTGAGATGATTAAAAAAAAAAAAAAGTTTTGACTTCATCAGCATTGCTTGTTTTTTAAAAGCAATGATTAGACTTTAATAAAACCCAAACATATGAAAATGGATTTATACATTTTCCTTATTCTTGAGAAATGACAACAAAGATGTTAAACACTATTTATAAGATTGCTTATTTACAAGAATAATTTATATTCACAAGATTATAAAATATCTGAACCAATAATAATGAAATATATATTTACCATTTTATAAAGAAATACAGATGAAAAAGATATGTTTTTTCTTCATAAATTTATAAAAATGTCTGAAAAGAAAATTTAAATATAATGAGTAACTGTAATTAGAAATTTTTTTTGAAAAGACACATTTTCAAGACATTTCTTTCATTTGTTGTTATATGACATAAATTCACTAAAATAGGTGAAGAGCATATCTTCCTATTCCTTATAGAAGGTGAATGATATATATCTTATTACGTGGTTCAAATATTATTATAATCTTGTAAATAAACATTGCCAAAGGAGTCAAACGTGTATACAGTTATATTGGTTTCAAGGGAATCACTATCCTTTTGAAACACTGATTTTTTTTTATGTTTTTTTTGGGGGGGGGTTGTGGGTATAAGGTTTAAACATTGCTCCATATTTCTTATACTGACTGAAGAAAATAAAGATGCAATATCATGTGAACATATGTGTGTATGAAAGCATGTCAATCATTCAAAATTGCAATGCCAGAAATAAGTAAGAAATGATATTGTTATTATGACAGTCTTGGGTTTTCTTTGCCTACCATTTCTGCCCTCTGTCAGCATGGCTGATGCTAACCTCCAGGATAGAAACTCATTGTGCTGCCTTAGTCTCACATTTTCCTCTAACATAAAGTGGATTGATTATATTGAATCAATTGCTAGATCTGTTGCTAGGAAAGTTGGTTCACTGTGTTGTGTCTGACAATTTTTCATGCCAGAATCCATCTTGCATATTTATAAATCTATCATTCAGCTGTGCATTAAATATTGCTGCCATAGCTGGTCTAGTGCTCCTGCATATATATCTTGAGATTCTTGAAAAAAATTGAAAAGAGTCTGTTATGTTATCAATCCTAACCTGGCATATCGACTTCAGTCACTTTTGCACTGCCATGACATGTTTTTTTTTTCCTTTGTCTATGAATATTTTCAAGAGAATAACTGTCCTTTTGATGCACTGTTTTTTGTGGGTAAAAAGGTTAAACATTGCCCCATATTTCTTATACTGACTTGAGAAAATAAAGATGCAACATCATGTGAACATTTCATGTATGTATGAAAGTGTGTCATTCAAAACGGCAATGCCAGAAGTAAGAAATGATACTGTTATTGTGTCAGTCTTTGCAAAGTGGCAACAGTAAGAACACTTATACTCAAAATCAGAAAAAGACAGCTGAAATTCCTTGGACACATAATGAGGAAGGAAGGAAGGTTTGGAAAACTTAACTCTCACAAGGCATACTGAGGACAAGAGAAATAGGGGAAGGAAGTGAGTCAAGCTTGTGTGAATAGATGGTAAGGCCAGGGCTTTAGAAAAGGGAGAAAAACTTCTAAGAGCCACAATAGGAAATTGTGGAGAGCCATGATAGCCTATGTCCTGAAGAGATGCAGCATATAGAAGAAGTGATGAAGGGATCTGATAATGACATGGATAGGGGTTATTAGAGAAGTAGTAATGAAAGGATCATTTTGTTGTCATTTATAACTGGCTGTGATCATGATCATTTATTTAGTGCAAACATGTACTTTCCACTAGTTCTGATAATGGGAATATAAACTCACAGGAATTTGGAAGGCAGCAAATGTTAGTTTGTGCTTTGCCCAATTTTCGGATATTCTTTCAGCTAGAATTCCACTAACTCCAATTTTCTAAATAACCTTTTCAATCTGATATTTCTATTATATTATTCATTTGGTTCACAGAGCTTTTCACCAAAACTTAATGAGAAAGGGTTTCAAATCCATGTGGAATCCACAATCTGATGTTGAAACATAAGGAAAAATAATCAGCAAAGTGAATAAAATTCAACTAAAATATATATTTTTTTTTTAACATTCAGTAAAAATTGTAAGAAAATAAGATTGGGTCACAATCTTATTTACTTTCTTTTCTCAAAAGCATGCTGCTTGTCACTAGCTATGAGTTTAAAAATGCTGGAGTTTGATGGGATTAATCTCTGAGGAAAAAGTAAAATAATTCACATAATTTATATTAAACTGCATATACAAATGACAAAGAAGTAAGTAATCTAGATCAATAATGTATATATATTTCTCTCTCTCTCTCATATGCATGTTTTTCTCAAGAGTGAGATATTATCTGGGGTGTTCATTTATTCAAAAGTCATGGCCATAAAAATGATGGTATAGTCATCATCATCAACATGCAATATTTATACTTACTATTGTTTTTATAATTACTATCCTACTATATCGTCTATATTAGCATTAGTAGTCAATTTCTTTTTCCTCTTTTTCTTTTCTCTTCTCTTTTCTTTTTTCCTTTCTTTTTTATCTCTTTTCCTTTTTTTATCTCTTTTTCCTTTTCCTTTTTTTCCTTTTCCTTTTTTTATCTCTTTTTTCCTTTTCCTTTTTTTTTATCTCTTTTTTTCCTTTTCCTTTATCTCTTTTTTCCTTTTCCTTTTTTATCTCTTTTTTCCTTTTCCTTTTTTATCTCTTTTTTCCTTTTCCTTTTTTATCTCTTTTTTCCTTTTCCTTTTTTATCTCTTTTTTCCTTTTCCTTTTTATCTCTTTTTTCCTTTTCCTTTTTTTATCTCTTTTTTTCCTTTTCCTTTTTTTATCTCTTTTTTTCCTTTTCCTTTTTTTTATCTCTTTTTTCCTTTTCCTTTTTTTTATCTCTTTTTTCCTTTTCCTTTTTTTTATCTCTTTTTTCCTTTTCCTTTTTTTTTTATCTTTTTTCCTTTTCCTTTTTTTTTCTCTTTTTCCTTTTCCTTTTTTTTATCTTTTTTCCTTTTCCTTTTTTTTATCTTTTTTTTCTTTTCCTTTTTTTTTTCTCTTTTCCTTTTCCTTTTTTTTTCTTTTTTTTTTTTTTTTTTTTTTCTCTTTTTCCTTTTCCTTTTTTTTATCTTTTTCCTTTTTTTATCTTTTTCCTTTTTTTTTATCTTTTTTCCTTTTCCTTTTTTTTTTATCTTTTTTCCTTTTCCTTTTTTTTTTATCTCCCTTTTTTTCTCTTTCCTGGTCAGTGCCTAGATGGGTGACTGCTTGAGAATACTGGATGTTATAATGGATAATGGCTTGGAATTGTTCATCAAAGAGCCAAGTTCCAATTCCTGTTGGGGTCATTATATTCACTTACATACAAATACCCTAGGAAAAGGTATGAATCCACCTCTTCTCCCACTAGCTATGGGTTAATTAGTAAGTTTTGTGTCATTAAATCGTTATTATCTCCGAAAAAACTCTTAATATCTAAAAATATTTTATAGCTTTAAATAACCTGCAAAGGGGTTAAGGCATAATAAATGAATGAATGTGTAAATCACTTTTCTCTCTTTTCACTTTCCTCTCTTTTCCCTTTCCTTTCACTTTCCTCTCTTTTCCCTTTCCTTTCACTTTCCTCTCTTTTCCCTTTCCTTTCACTTTCCTCTCTTTTCCCTTTCCTTTCACTTTCCTCTCTTTTCCCTTTCACTTTCCTCTCTTTTCCCTTTCACTTTCCTCTCTTTTCCCTTTCCCTTTCCTCTCTTTTCCCTTTCCCTTTCCTCTCTTTTCCCTTTCCCTTTCCTCTCTTTTCCCTTTCCTTTCCCTTTCCTCTTTTCCCTTTCCTTTCACCTTTTTCTTTTGCTTTTGCTTTTTGATTTCTTTCTCTTTTTCTTTCTCCTTAAATTCTTCAGTATTTTTCCTCATTAATGTGTTCAGAAAAATTCAGTTGTCTGTTTCTGATTTTAAGTATCAGTTTTCCTGTAGTTCCTACTTTCCTTAAGACTTCCTTGTTGCTCACATGTTCTGTCCATGGTATTCTTAGCATTTGTTGTTAGAACCAAATCTCTATCATTTCAAATCTCCTCTTCATCTGTGAGGAAATTGTCCAACATTCACAGCCTTAGAGGGAATTGGACATTACATAGAAGTTTAGCACTGTTTTCTTACTTTCTAATGATATTTCTTTATCTATTAATACACTGATCAGTTTCTGGAAGGCATCTTTTGCTCTTCCTATGCACCTTTAAATTTTTGTCTCACATTTCCTGTTGTCTGTTATAATATTAAGCAGGTTGTTAAATTTCTGTATCTGCTTGATTTTGACATCTCCAATACTTAACTCACGTAGTAGAATGTCTCTTTTGCTGATAACCATGCATTTTGTCTATTTACAGTTAATAGTTAGTCCTTTCTTCTTGCTTTTCTTTTATTTGTCTTTGAATTCTTTCAGTTTTCTTTGTAAGAATGTTATTAACATCATTATCAATATACACTCCTTGGTTCCACTTCACGGCTAGGACTCACCATGCCACTTACATAGTAGCAAAACAGCCGCATTCCCGCCGTATTCCATTGGCAAGAAGTAAGTTCTACTCAAACAGCTTCTTCCTGCAAACCACTGTTCTGTAGAACAGACTCCCAAGAGGATGTTTCTTTGATCAGTACAATCTGAACCTGTTCAAGTCTTGAGTTAACCATTATTTTCCTCCTCTTATTCATATAAACTAGGCTTAATTTAATCCTCTACCTTGAGTGGCCCCAAGGTCTTGCACAGTGTGAACCTTACTGCCAAAAAAAAAAAAAAAGAAAATGTCTTAGATTTACCAATAACAAATTTTTATAGTTCTGGTTATGATTGTGGCTGTTTGAAAAGTCATACAGTGTATCTTATGCATTATGACCCTTACATATTATGACCCTTCAGAACTTGAACAATTCTAGCTTTCCATAACTTCTTCTCTTCAGTTACCTAAACTTCTGACTTTTACCTTATATATTTGTCCTAGTTCTGCTGTCACATCAGACAAACATCTAACATGTCTCATTCAGTTTCTCTTGCGATCACTATATTTTGTGATGTATGAGTGTTAAATTCTCCAGGCCATCTTTTCTCATTATGTATCCTAGAAATGTCAACTATTGCTTTCTGATTTTAAGTGTCCTTTTAGTTATTTTCCCTTTTAAACTTTGGTTGCTCACATGTTCCAGCCATTGTATTTTTAGCATTCAACAGTAGATCTCATCTGTTGCTTCAGTCTCTTAATCCATAAGGACATTTTCTTGCATTTACTGCCAGATAGAACATTAAATATTTCATAGCTGTTCAGCACTTCTTACAACATTTTCCCATGTCTTAATACCCTACCCAGTTTCTGAAAGGCATCTTTTGCATTTCTTATGAATCTTTGAAATTTTGTGCCATATTTTCCATCTTCTTTTGCTACACTATCCAGATAGTTCAATTTCTGTACCTGCTTAATTTTGATGTTCTTAATACACAGATTGGGTTTTTCCTTTTGCTGATAACCATGCATTCTGTCTTACAATTAATAGATAGTCTTTTCTTCTTGCTTTCTACATTAGAGTTCTTTCAGGGTTTTTTCTGAAGCTGTTATTAACACAGTGTAATCCATATATCTTATGTTGTTAAGATTATGTCTACTATTAAAAAAAACATTTTAGGCCTTCTAGTTCTCTTCTCATTGTATAGTTTAAATAAATCGAGAAAACACGTCTTCTTTCTATTTTTATCTGTTCATTAAACTCGTTCTCTATGTTCCCCAGTAGAGGTTATGGATTACTCAAATATCTTTCCTGCATAAATCAAGCTTTTCTACTATTTCAAGTGGCTCTTCATACTTGATGAATTGATTCTTATGTTGTTTTTTTTTATGGCCTAGCAACCTTTTTGTGGGTTATTTAAAGTTGAAACATATGTTTTGGATTGTAGGAAGAATTCTGTTTTTGGTGAATGAATATTGCATTAACAATTTTTAAGAATAACCAAACTTGATTTCAGAAACAAGTCATATTTAATCCATAACTGGGGGGAGATGAATTTATATGTTTCCTAAGGGTTTTTTCGTGTAAGTGAATATAATGAACCTGATTGGGATTTGAACTTGGCTCTCTGATTTCTCATTCCAAGCTGATATCTATTACACCACCTGCACACCAACTAATCATCTTTGAAATTCCTGTCTCTCGATTGATAGTTTAGGTGTTAGTACTGTCAAAAGGTAGTATGGATTATTTGTATTGTATAGGGTGCCCCACAAAAAACAGGAAATTTTAGATTTACTCTATGATGAAAAAAATTAACTATATATTTTACTATATGAATAAAGTAAAAAAAATGAACTAATATATAAATTTTTTTAACCATTTGTTGTTCCAGGGTACTGCAGTTATCAAATTTTCAGCGCAAGATGATTATTCTCTTTAAGAAAGAACATCCAGTTTGGGGGCTAAAAAAATGCCAAGAAATTTTGCCAGACTTCTTTAGTTTGAACAGCACATCTAACATGTGTGATTTTGTTCTGTTTTAAGTCACTAAATTTCTATCCTCATTTTTTGTTTGATATAACTGTAAGAAAAAAGAATAAATTGTACCAAACTTCCTGATTTTTTTTTTTTTTTTTTTTTTGTGGGGCATCCTATATTTACATATATAAATAAAATGTTATATTAATGACAAGATCAAATTCTTTTCGATTGTAAGATAACATTTAGAATTTGCTCTGCTGTAAGTAGAACTATCAATCACTATATAAACTCTTCATTTTTGATGGGTATTATTCTAGTTGAACATAATGCAATACAGAGTAAGATTAATTTCGATACAATTGCAAAATTAAATATTTGCCCTTGGCATGTGAGAGAATGGTTAGCAATCTAGTTTAGTCGACCATAACTATTGTGTTCAATTCTCATTGGGAACCACATACTTGTGAAGTTAAGCTTAGTAAATTTTTACTTAAATATTGCAATAATTCTTTCATAGTTTGAACATGTGTGTGTTTTTGTTCTGTTTTAATCTACTAAATTTCTATCCTTTGTTTTTGTTTCAAATAACTGAAACAAAAATTCCAGCAATTAAATAAACTGTACCAAATTTCCTGTTTTTCTGTGGGGAAGCCTGTATGTTATAATTAATGACTTCATAATCTCTGAGTATTTTAGGCTTTAATCCCAATCTCTATTTTTCTCAGTTTGACCGTTTTCCATAATTACCAAATTTTTCAAGATTTGTGTTTGTTTATATTTGTATTTGAATGCCACTTTTGTAAATTGTTTTGCTTTGTTGTGCTTTTGTTTATCCAATTTTATATATATATAAAAAAAAAATTTTTTTAAATTTTTTTTAGAGCTCCTAAAACACATCTATGTATTTATGTAATGATCATAAAAGACATTATGTCTGTTCCAAAGGTTGATACAGCCAGTGTTGGTGGTGGGGACAACTTCCATTCCTATAAAATGGTCCTATGGCATGCACTTCAAATAGCCTCTAAGTTCAGCCCCAAGCCAAAGAAAGGGCAAGGATGAACCACTGGCACCTCATAACCAGCTGCTTTGGGTAGATAGAGCTTGTTATCCCGAGAAGGCAGTCCATCTAGAGGAAGCAAAACACTTATTTTTTAAACTCTACTGCCTTGAAGCCATATCCAAATATGGAAAAGGTTATAGAAATAAATCCAGATAGAAAATTTGGAGTTGATCACCAAAAGCTGTTGGCTGTCAACAATGACAAACTTCTGGAAACTCCAGCAACCATGCTGGCCCCAAATATCATGCTTTTGGATCCTATTAGTACAGACATGAGGTGGAGAGGGGCCATGTGGTCTGGACAATGGACAACTTCTATATACCTGCATCCTGGAGAAGTCACTCCAGTCTCTTGACCAAAAGGACTGAATTTTGACCAAACAGGGTGTTAGCTTTATCTTGTATGATGATAAATGGATTCCTACTGGAGACCATCTTGTTCATCAGGAGATTACAATTGGTCCTAAACTCAGATGTTACATGAGATGATCTGATATTTTATCCAAGATGTACACCACAATCTCTGTAAATGCCACTACTTACCTCATATAATTTATAAGAATAATATCATTAATTTAACAAAATAATTTATTTTATGGCTGAGATTAACAAGGTATTTTGTAATATTTGTCAATATTTCTCAGATGAGGTATTTAACTATTTATACTATTTAGACTATTGTCCTCATCTTTATTGCCATATTCACCATCAACATCTGTCTCTATTTCTTTTACGATGAAAAATTGTCCTTTACACTATTTACACTATTTAGACTGTTGTCCTCATCTTTATTGCCATATTCACCATCAACATCTGTCTCTATTTCTCAGATGAAGTATTATAACTATTTACACTATTTGCATTATTTGGACTGTTGTCCTCATCTTTATTGTCATATTCACCATCAACATCTGTCTCTATTTCTCAGATGAAGTATTATAACTATTTACACTATTTACATTTTTTGGACTGTTGTTCTCATCTTTATTGTCACATTCACAACATTTGGATGTTGTACACTCCAGCCTTCTTTAAGTGATATTTTTCCTTTATTTTCAATAAGAGATAATTATAAGAGAACAACTATAAATAAAAATCAATAAAGTTTTTATTCACACACTGTTTATAGATATTAGAATGAAAATAGAAACGGTTTTAGATAATGTCTGAACCAACTAAGAGTATAGATCACATTTATAATTCAATTCTGTCTTCCAGTAGGGGAGGTAACTCATGAAGTGGAGATGTTATTCTCAAAAATAGGCTGAGTTATTTTCTTCTCTTTTTAGGCTTACAAACATGAAGTTTGCCTTTTATTTAATAGGTCCATGTTAACATTTACTATGTTTACACGCACAATGCAATTGCCCTGATTTAATTCAGTTCACATCCTGAAAATTGACCGTCCTGTAAAATTAGTCTCAGAGCAGTTTGAATTCTTCCTTTTCTCTTTTTTCATTTTCTTTTACTTTTTTCTATTTTACTCATTTCCTTGTTTCTCTCTCTTCTTGTATTTTCTCACACTCTCTCTTCTCGTTTTTTTTCTCACACTCTCTCTTCTCGTTTTTTTTCTCACACTCTCTCTTCTCGTTTTTTTTCTCACTTGGATCTTCTTCTTTTTTTTCTCTCACACTCTCTTTTTTTTTTTTTCTCACTCTCTCTTCTCGTTTTTTTTTCTCACTCTCTCTCTTCTCGTTTTTTTTCTCACTCTCTCTCTTCTCGTTTTTTTCTCTCTCTCTCTCGTTTTTTTTCTCACACTCTCTCTTCTCGTTTTTTTTTTCTCACTCTCTTCTTCAAATTTTTCTCCTCTCTCTTCTCTCTTTTTTCTCTCTCTTCTCGTTTTTTTATCTCTCTCTTCTCGTTTTTTTTTCTCACTCTCTCTCTCTCTCTTTTTTTTCTCTCTCTCTTCTCGTTTTTTTTTCTCTCTCTTTTTCTCTCGTTTTTTTTTTCTCACTCTCTTCTCTTTTTTTTTTCTTCTCTCTCTCTCTCTCGTTTTTTTTCTCTCTTCTCTTTTTTTTTCTCTCTCTTCTCGTTTTTTTTCTCTCTCTCTTCTCTTTTTTTTCTCACAAACTCTTCTCATTTTTTTCCTCTCTCTCTCTTTTTTTTTCATTTCTCTTCTCTTTTTTTTTCTCCTCTCTCTCTCTTTTTTTTTTTTCTTCTCCCTCTCTTTTTTTTCTCTCTCTCTTCTCTCGTTTTTCTCCCTCTCTCTCTCTTCTCGTTTTTTTCTCCTCTCTCTCTCTTTCTCATTTCTCTCTCTCTCTCTCTTTCTCATTTTTCTCCCTCTCTCTCTCTCGTTTTCTCTCTCTCTCTCTCTTCTCATTTTCTCTCTTTCTCTCTCTCTTCTCTTTCTCTCTCTCTCTCTCTCTTCTCGTTTTCTCTCTCTCTCTCTCTCTCATTTTCTCTCTCTCTCTCTCTCTCGTTTTAAAAATCCCTCTCTCTCTCTTCTCATTTTCTCTCTCTCTCTCTCTCTCATTTTTCTCTCTCTCTCTCTCTCTTCTCGTTTTTCTCTCCCTCTCTCTCTCTTCTCGTTTTTCTCTCCCTCTCTCTCTCTTCTCGTTTTTCTCTCCCTCTCTCTCTCTTCTCGTTTTTCTCTCCCTCTCTCTCTCTTCTCGTTTTTCTCTCTCTCTCTCTCTCTTTTTTCTCTTTCTCTCTCTCTCTTCTCATTTCTCTCTCTTTCTCTCTCTTCTCATTTTCTCTCTCTCTCTTCTCTTTTCTCTTTCTCTCTCTCTCTCTTCTCTCTTTCTCTCTCTCTCTCTCTTCTCGTTTTCTCTCTCTCTCTCTCTTCTTCTCAATTTTCTCTCTCTCTCTCTTCTCTCTTCTCTCTCTCTCTTCTTCTTTTTCTCTCTCTCTCTCTTCTCTCTTTTTCTCTCTCTCTCTTTCTTCATTTCTCTCTCTCTCTTCTCTCTTTTTCTCTCTCTCTCTCTCTCTCTCTTTTTCTCTCTCTCTCTTTTCTTTTCTCTCTCTCTCTTCTTCTATTTTTTTTTCTCTCTCTTCTTCTCTTTTTTTCTCTCTCTCTCTCTTCTTTCTCTCTCTCTCTCTTCTTCTCCCTTTCTCTCTCTCTTCTCGTTTTCTTCTCTCTCTTCTCTCTTTAAATTTTTCTCGTTTTTTCTCTCTCTTTTCTCTTTTCTCTCTCTTCTTCTCGTTTTTCTCTCTCTCTCTCTTCTTCTCGTTTTTCTCTCTCTCTCTCTTCTTCTCGTTTTTCTCTCTCTCTCTCTTCTTCTCGTTTTTCTCTCTTTCTCGCCTATGGTATTCTCAGCATCCTACTGTAATACCACATCTCTATTGTTTTGCCTATCAGGAAATTACCCCTCATTCACTGCCATGTAAAAGGATTAATATTACATAGCAGTTGAGCACTCTTTTCTTTGATTTTGGTAAAATTTTCCTGTCTCTCATTTTGTTTAGCTTTTGAAAAAAAATCTTTGGTTATTCTGATACACATTTGGGTTTCTGTGTAATATTTTCTATCAATTGTTAAAGCATTTCCCTGAAATTTATAAGATACATTCTCTTGCACAACGTACCAAGTTTGTTTTTCCAGTACCAAAACCGATATATCTTTTGAGTAGAAATTTAACTGTCTGTAAATTTAAATTGTATTCAGTTAAAAGGTATTAGTCTGCTGTTCAAGAGGTTGTACCTTTTTTAAATGACACCTGGCACAGCATGCACCAAAACTAATTTATCTTTTGTTTTACCTTTTGGAATCTTCCAGAAATCTTCATTATGATCCAGGGCAGTCATGAGTAAACTGCAGTTTGGCATTCTGGATGGCACACTTAATTTCATGAGAAAAATAACTTTCATTAAAATTTTGTTTGTTATTTTCACTTGTTCACTCACATTTTCTCATACATAATGACATAAATAACAATAATTAATAACAATGTTTCCTGAATTTTGTAACATTTCATTAAAGGTAACCTTTTCAACATTTGAAACCCTTGGTGATTTACACTAAGGATGATCATATTTGTAACCATTTTATGCTTTAGAAAGAAGAAACATTCATAGTTTTTATCTATCTGAAGAAGTAATATATTTTTCTTTGTATACCCAAATGAATAAATTAAAAATAACTCTCATGTAGTAGTTTGTGTTAATAACATATCAATCAGTGATAATAATATACCAAGAGTTCAATATTTTTTTCATTTTTGAAAATACTTCAAAGGAAAAATGAAACAATTTTCCCCCATTTCTGATCAGATACTTCTATGTATGATCTTCCGTAGTTAAAAAAATGACTGATGCATTTTCATTGAAAATTTATGATGGATATTTTTAGTAGTGTGGTCCGTCCTATAATGAGCCATACCTCATGTAGCCCACTTTTTGAAAATGGTTACCCATGCCTGATCTAGGGGGTCCTTTCACTAGTGTCAGGGGACTTGACTCATCAACATTTTCATAGCTTCTTTCTCTTAACCCATATGTCATGACACTTAATGCTCACAATCTCTTCTCTTCTCTTTATGCCAATGCACTAAAGCAGGGTCCGACAATCTTTTGCTAACTATGTGCCAACAGCATACGAATTTTTATACAAGTCAAGGTCAATATACCTTTTCTACAATATATTTTATATAGTAATATACTTTAGTATATGTTAAAATGGAAATGGCTAAATATCTTCTTTGCATTGTAGTAGTTTTCATTATTCAGTTATTGCTTGCCTTGTTTCCACTGAGCCCATGTACACACTGCAGGGCCCAGGGATTGAACTCACCATTACTATGTAACCACATTCATGAACCAACACTTTAATCATCCTATTTTGCCCAATGTACCCTTTCCAAGGTTGTCCAACTCAAAAGGTGCATTCCAACTAATATGTATATATTATTGAAGATCTTCATTCTTTTCCATATGAGTACATATACATTGGTAGTAGTTATTGGTTCTGACTTTGTGATGTCATTTGCGGGTGCGTGCCATTGGAAATTGCATGGCATGCCACAGGTTGCCAACCCCTGCACTAAAGAGGTGGTTCTCAATCCCTGAAAAGTCTTCATTCTTTTCCATACAAGTACATATACGTTTACATAGATTATTTTAATAGACAAATTTAACAGATTTAATTGCAATAGAAAATGTTGATGGATTTTTAAACTTTGAATACATGTATTGTACAGTAATTTGTTTTAATTTATAAGTAATTATCAGATAAATAAACTGAAGCATACTTCAATAAACAAAACCTTTAATAAAAGGTCAGGGTATTTAAATTGATTTTATTCTGACAAAAAAATGTGTGACACACAGCAGGGCACGTAATTTGACTAGTATGTAATATAATTCAATGTACAAACTGCTTATTGAAACTTGGCACAATGTTATTTTCTTTAGTTCAGTGGTTCTCAACCATTTTTTTGCCAAATGCGCCCTTTTCACCATAAGTCAGAATGTCATTCCCGCCACTTTCTAAGATTGCCTGACAAAAGGTCCATTCCAAATAATATGCATATATTATTGAAAATCTTCATTCTTTTCTATATGAGTATATATACATTTACATGGGTTATGTTTATAGAGGAGTTTAACAGATTTAATAGCAATAGAAAATGTTGATGGATTTTTAAACTTGAATACATGTATTGTACAGTCATTTCTTTTAATTCATAACTAATTATCAAAAAAAATAAACTGAAGCATACTTCAATAAACAAAAAGTTCAATAAAAGGTCAGAATATTTTTTTTTCCTTTGATTTAAATTGATTTGATTTTGAATGACTCCCATCCAAAATATAGAAGGAGAAAGTCAGAAGATGGAGGTCACATCGGCAAGCTCAAAATAAAACAATATGGACGCCAAGTTGAGCAAGAAATCATCAATCAGTGTGTTGTATCTTACAATACATATTTGTTGCGGCAATTCAATGTTGAAATCTGCTCATCAATTCATTCAATCAAGTATTGTATCAAATATATATCAAAGAGGTCAGATCGAGCTATTTTTGCATAAACCCTCCATTGAATTTTTTTTTCCTTTTGATTTAAATTAAATTTAAATTTGAACAAGGGAATAATTCCTCTCCAAAATACAGAAGAAGCCAGAAGATGGAGGTCACATCAGAAAAATATTGAGTAATATTGAAATGAATCATTTTTCTCCAAAAATGACAATCAATCATTATTTTCTTACAAAAAATGTGTGAGACACAGCAAAGCATGGGTAATTCAGCTAGTATATAATATAATCTGATGTACAAACTGCTTATTGAAACTTGGCACAATGTTATTTTCTTTAGTTCAGTGCTTCTCATCTATTTTTGCCCAATGCACCCTTTTTACCATATGTCAGAATGTAATTCCCTCACTTTCCAGAGCACCTCGGCATGGTGTAATGGCTAGCAAGATCATCTTGCTAGAACAATTACGACTGAGTAGTGAGTTCGATCCTCACTGGGTGCCCCATACTTTCGGCCTTGTGCCACATCTACGCTTGGAAAATCTCAATTCCCTCACTTTCTAAGATTATCCGACTCAAAAGACGTATTCCAAATAATATACATATATTATTGAAAATTATCATTCTTTTCCATCTTAGTACAAACATGCAAAAGTAGGTATACAGCAATTCTTGTATTAAATTAATCTTATAACCACTATTATAATACTTGTTTTTTAATGGTACTAATAATTAATACTTACTGTATACCTACTTTTGCAGCCCCTATATATATTTATATGAATGATTTTTATTTGAAGTTCTAGTGATAGTCAAAGTAACATCTAACACGGTGGTTCTAAAACTTTTTTGCCCAATGCACCCTTTTACCATAAGTCAAAATGTCAATCCCCCTCTTCCCAAAATTATCCAACTCAAAAGGTTGCATTCCAAATAATATTCATTCTTCATCATATAAGTATATATACATTTACATGGATTACTTTTATAGGAGGAGTTTTAAAGATTTAATAGCAATAGAAAATGTTGATGGATTTTAAAACTTGCATTCATGTACAATCATTTACTTTAATTCATGACTAATTATCAGATAAATAAACTGAAGCATACTTCAATAAACAACAAGTTCAATAGAATGCCAGGGTATTGTAATTTGATAAACAAAAAGTTCAATAATAGTTCAGGGTATTTAAACTGATTTTATTGAGATGATGATTAGTCAATGAGAAACTTGTGAAAAAGTAAAAGATTTTCCCTTCCCTCCTGAAACCCTGAAATCCTCCTCGGTTGAGAGATGCCCCCCCAAGTTGAAAGTATGCCCCCCCTCCCTCCTGGTTGAGACTCCCTGCACTAAAGAGATCAAACTAAATTGACAGCTCACCACCCATGGGATTTATGCTGATGATTATTCTGAAGTTTGTCAGCCATGTCCAAGTAGCCGTATCAAAAACTATTTCTTTCATTGATTGCTTCGTTACAAATGGACTTATTTCATTAGTCATTAAATATATATAAATAGACCTGTCCTATCAGTAGCATTTATATTAATTTCTGGTCACTAAGAATTTTCCTGATTTCTATGGCTGTGTATGATAACAATTTCCACTGGCTGTCTCTTGGTAGACTGCTTACAGGTCATCATCTATGGTAAAATGATTACCAGTGAGAGTCTGTAGTGAAATAATTACAGGTTACTGCCTGTAGTAGACCGATTACCGGTTATGACCTGTAGTAGACCGATTACGACCTGTAGTAGACCGATTACGACCTGTAGTAGACCGATTACCGATTACGACCTGTAGTAGACCGATTAAATTTACGGTTGTAATGTAGACCGATTACCGGTTACGCCCTGTAGTGTAACCGATTATGTATTATATGATTATTACCAACAATTTTGTTACGGCCTGTATATGAACCATTATATATGATTTTGGACGGCCTGTAGTAGACATTCACAGTGTACTTCTGTAGTAACCGGTTACAGCCTGCAGACCTGGTTACAGCCTGCAGCAGACCGGTTACCGTTACAAATATGCAGTACAATTATTACGCCTGTAGTAGACAGATTACCGGTTACGGCCTGTAGTTGAATGATTCCTGGTAGCAGTTGATGATATTGGTTGTTTTGTTTATTTTTCACAATTTTAATTTTTTCATGCTTTCTTTCTTATTTATATCAGTTCTATTCTGTCAGTAATCCTTATTTGTCTTAATTCTTTATCCCTGGTAATCTTTTCTGTATAACATCTAGATCAGGGTTATTTAAAAATTAAGGAATTGAAAGGACCATTATATGCTGAAAGAAAGATGAAGTGGGTAAGAAACAAGCACATTGCCAAGATATCACCAAAGGGGTGGGAATTAATTCTAATGGTGGGGCCCACTGACAGAAGCATTTTTTGTTTTAAAATTAGTTTGCATCACCTTCAAACATAGTAGGGGCAAGAATTTTTGGAGTAGGGAGCTCAGGTTTGTTAAATTTATTTCTTATAAGATTAAAAATAGACTGAGACATTGTTGCATAGTACTTTTGTATATTTCCCCTCAGGTACCTGATAAATAATGTTGTGGTGTGGTGTTCAAATTTTCATCCCTTCCCTGAAGAGGAACTAGAGCAAGCACTGCTGACCGTAAAACTGATTGTTTGCAGCTGACACTGCAAAAGTATGGAAGGATTAAGGGACAAATTTATTAAACTTATGAAAATTTGAGGAAAATATTGGTCATGACAATGATTACCTGTAGGCTGTAGAAAAACAGTCTGTGAACAGCATGTGGCCTGTGAGCCATGTGTTTCCAACAACTGATCTAAATTTAGTACTGAAACCAACTAAAACAAAAGTAAAGATATCTTGGCAATGTGCTTGTTTCTTACCCACTTCATCTTTCTTTCAGCATATAATGGTCCTTTCAATTCCTTAAGCTTCATAACCCTGATCTAGATGTTATACAGAAAAGATTACCAGGGATAAAGAATTAAGACAAGTAAGGATTACTGACAGAATAGAACTGATAAAAATATTGCAAAATTTGGTGTTGAATCTGCAAACGTATTTTTGCCGTACTATCAGAAATATTTGTCCAGGATTCATTGCCGTATAAGTGAACCAATATTATGTCACAGTTCAGTACTCTTTTCTTTGTTTCTAATGAAATTTTCATGTTTCTTAATACTTCGCTTAGCTTTTAGAAAGTAACTTTCACAATAACTATATGCCTTGTTGTACTTTCCATTCTGTTTAAACACTTCCCAGATATTTAAATTGTTCTGCATGTTGGATTTGCATGTTAGGCTTTTCCTTTTGCTAACAACCATGCAATCAATAGTTAGTCCTTTCTTCTTGCTTTCCTTCATTACCTACTGCAGAAGTTCCTGTATTTTCCTTTTTATATCTGTTATCAACTCTATATCACCATCATATCTTATATCTGTTATCAACTCTATATCACCATCATATCTTATATCTGTTATCAACTCTATATCACCATCATATCTTATATCTGTTATCAACTCTATATCACCATCATATCTTATATCTGTTATCAACTCTATATCAACATCATATTTTATATCTGTTATCAACTCTATATCACCATCATATCTTATATTGTTAAGATTGTGACTGTCAATAATGAATTCTGGTAGGACTTCTAATTCTCTCAGAATTGTCTCATTGTGTTGGTTGAATAAGTCTAGTGAGAAGGCACATCATTGTCTTACACTCTTTCCTATTTTATGTGATAATGATTTTATATATGTCTATATTTCTGAGATGAAGTATTTACATTGTTCAGATTGCTGTCCTTACTGCCATATTCACACTGTTTTGATCATTGTATGCTCCAACCTTCTTCAGGATCTGTCTATATTTCTGAGATGAGGTATTGTAACTATTTACACTATTTACATTGTTTGGACTGTGGTCCTCATCTTTACTGCTATATTACTGACGTTTCGGCTGTTTTATGATCTGGCCTTCCTCAGGTAATATTTGACATATGGTGTAGTGGATAGACGTTGGTTGGTTGATCCAAAAAGTTACTTGACCCAAAGAGTTGTGAGTTGAGTATCTGGCTACAGTAGAGGGAACAAAAATTTGGAGAGTTGAGTTACTGAAGGGAAATAACTGAGATATCCAAAGACATGGTATGTGGAATTAGAACAATCTACCTCATGGACTAAATAAAAGGTTCGATTCAAAATTCCAGCAGAAGTTACAATGATCAAAACATGAATAAAGATTAGGAAAACAGTCTGAATAATGTAAATAGATCATAGAAATATGAACAGATATTGAAGGATCGGTATGGACTCCATGAATATGGCAATGAAGATTAGGACAGCAATCTGAATGATGAAATAGATTAGGAAAGATCGCACTCCATGAATATGGCTAAAGAATGAATGATGTAAATAGATCTAGAAATATAAACTGATATTGAAAGATCGGTACGGACTCCATGAATATGGCAATAAAGATGAGGACAACAATCTGAATGATGTAAATAGATCTAGAAATATAAAGCGATATTGAAAGATCGGTACGGACTCCATGAATATGGCAATAAAGATGAGGACAACAATCTGAATGATGTAAATAGATCTAGAAATATAAAGCGATATTGAAAGATCAGTACGGACTCCATGAATATGGCAATAAAGATGAGGACAACAATCTGAATGATGTAAATAAATCTAGAAATATAAAGCGATATTGAAAGATCGGTACGGACTCCATGAATATGGCAATAAAGATGAGGACAACAATCTGAATGATGAAAAATCGAAATGCGGACTCGAATATGATCTAGAAATAAATCTAGAAATATAAATCTAGAAATGTTTGAAAGATCGTCTAGACTCCATGAATATGGCAATAAAGATGAGGACAACAATCTGAATGATGTAAATAGATGAAATAAATAAAGATCATCTCCATGAATATAAAAAGATGAGGACAACAATCTGAATGATTAAATAAATCTAGAAAGATCAAAGTCACGGACTCCATGAATATGGCAATAAAGATGAGGACAACAATCTGAATGATGTAAAATATGGCAATAAAGATAACAACAATCTAAATAAATCTAGAAATATAAAGCGATATTGTTGAAAATATGGCATCAACAATCTGAATGATGTAAATAGATCTAGAAATATAAAGCGATGTTGAAAGATCAGTCTGGACCATGAATATGGCAATAAAGATGAGGATAACAGTCCAAATGATGTAAATAGTGTAAAATTGCAGTTTGTAGTTTAATTTTGATCTGAAATTTTCACTGTATAATGAAAATGGAACAATCTATCCCTGTGGTCTAAATAAAAGGTTTGATCTGAAATTCCAATGAATATCACCTGAAGAAAGGTGGAGTGTACAATGACCGAAACGTGAATGTGATAGTAAAGATGAGAACAACAGTTTGAACAATGTAAAAAGTGATTGTTATACTATGAATACAGACCTGTTTGCTTGTACTTTAGAGCTTTTATTTCAGTAAACAAGAGGATGTTTTCATAATTACTTTACATACGCTGTGCTTCAGTTTTGGAATTAGTATTTATTTTCCTCTTCTCTTCTTTCTTCCTTTTAATTACCCTTCCTCTTTGCTCCTTTTAGCTTCCTTCCTGTCCTTGGAAATTTGAGGAATACATCCAAGCAGGAAACCATATTGAGTTCATCTTGAAAAATAGATTGATTTCTTTTTATTGTGTAGAATTAAAGATCAAACCAAGTAACTTTCGAATAGAATAGATTAGCAAGAAAGAAGTTTAAGATGATAAAAAAAAGTTCCTTTTTATTCCTTTTTCTCAACTAAATTCTAAATTCTGCCTTCTGTATAGTCTCATAGCTTATGTTAAATGTGTTTATTATATCATTCATGTATTGTATCATCTTATATAAAAGTCAATCTCATTTTTGTTTATTAGAATTGACATGCTAAAACAAGTAAATATACAAAATTAAGTGAAACTGGTACTGATTTGAGCCTCTGACATACAGGTAAAAAACATACCAATATTCATCAGTGCATCAAACGACAATTTACCCATCGCACCCTGTATATCTATTAAAGAGATGCCAGTGTTATTTTCATCTGTGCATCACTTAGACAATTTATCCATCGCACCCTGTATATCTATTAAAATGAGATACCAGTGTTATTTTCATCTGTGCATCATTTAGACGACAATTTATCCATCGCACCCTGTATATCTATTAAAATGAAATGCCAGTGTTATTTTCATCTGTGCATCACTTAGACGATAATTTATCCATCGCACCCTGTATATCTATTAAAATGATGCCAGTGTTATTTTCATTTGTGCATCATTTGGACGACAATTTATCCATCGCATCCTGTATATTCTGCTTTGTTGACAATTGGTTGAAGTGGATAGACGGCATATTGCTACTCTGGCCCCCACCTGATGAACATACAAGTCCTGTTGGATAATGTGAACTCAGTCAAACTATATCGTTCATAAGGGAAAAGGAGGACATCAATGTAACCTATAAATGGAGGCACTGATGTGTACAGAAAATTACACACAGGCCTATATTTAAATTTCAATTCAAACCATTCTTTCTGTGTTATGAAAAGCTTAGTCTATTGTCTTCAGCATCTGGCAAAGGTCAGTAATTATGATCCCAACAAGCTCAAGGGAAAATTAAGAAAACAAGTATTAACCACTCTTTTTCTATATGCTGTATCACTTCAGGATGTGGGTGATCATGGCTCTCCACAATTTTCTATTCTCAATAGTTCTCAGTAAAGTTTATCTTTTCAACATCCCTCCCAGTCTATGTTCTGCCATCCATTTACATAAGCTTCTTAGGTCGGTTACTTACTGATTCCCTCTGCTATTCTTGCTTTCAGTATGTCCTGTGAGTGTCTAATTTTCCAAGCCCTCTTCTTCTTTCTGCCTCAGAAATTTCTACTATTTCTTTATGTGCCGTTTCCTTTCAGGACGTAGATGATCATGGCTCTCCACTTCCCCCTACCTCTTGTAACTCTCAATAAGTTTTGTCCCTCTGCCACCTCCCCCAGACCACATTCCGTCATCCACTTGCTCAAGCCTGCCAGGTATGTCATGCATTGCTTTCCCTTGTCTCTCTTTTCCTCTATTCAACCTGCGAGTAACAGATTCTCCAAGCCCTCCTTTCTCATTACATGTCTCAGAAACTTCAGCTGCCTCTTCCTGATATTAAGTATAAGCCTCCTCCTTGTTTGCATCCTTTCCAAGACTTCATCGTTGCTCACACACTTGATCCATGATATCAAAAGCATCCTTCTGTAGAACCATATATCTGTCGCCTCGAGTCTCTTCTTCATCTTTGAAGAGACCGTCCAACATTCACTGCCATCTAGAACTTTGTTGTTGCTGACATGTTCAGTTCATAATATTCTCAGCATCCTTCTGTAGAACCGTATCTCTGTCACCTCATGTCTCTTTTTCATCTTAGAGGAGATCGTCCAACATTCACTGCCATCTAGAACTTTGTTGTTGCTGACATGTTCAGTCCATGATATTGTCAGCATCCTTCTACAGAACCACTTTTCTGTTGCTTCAATTAAATCTCTTCTTCATCTGTCCAGCATTCACACAGAGGATGACCAATATTACATAAGTTTCACACTCTTTTGTTTGTTTATAAGAACATTTTCCAGTTTCTTAATACTTTGCTTAGCTTTTGGAAGGCATCTTTTGCTGTTTGAATTTGCCTTTGGGTTTCACTGTCCCATTTTCTGTCCTCTGTTCAAACAAGTATGAGAGAGTTTAATTTTCATACTTGTTTGATTTGTAGTTTGCATGTTGGACTATTCCTGCATTCTGCCTTTTTTCAATTAATAGTTAATCCTTTCTTCTTTTTTTTCCGCAACTATTATAATTGCCTGCCAGTTATCCTTTGTAAAAACAACTGTACATGTTTCATTAACTCATTACCTGCCATGAGCCTCATTTGGGGATCTGTTAAAATCAATCTCATTACATGTTATTCCTTGTATTTACATTGATTTGCTTACATACATATTTTACAAAACTTAGCTTTTAAAGTTTTTATTATTAGCTGTAAGAAGACATTTTCTGTTGTAATTTTACATTTCACGAGTAGAAAAATAATGACTATTTTGAAAAGTATTTTTTATTATTTTTAACCAATATTATTTTTTTATACACATATATATTTGATGTTCTAGTTTCTATAAAAACGGCAATGGTAACTACTGAAATTAAACATAAGGAATAAATAAACTCCTAAGACACCTGTCTGGGCCAAAAATGTGCATTAAAAAAAAATTGGCAGTTAATGGGTTAAACGAGAAGGCTTTTGTTTAGATTTTCTTTTATTATTAGACCTTTTTCATCTATGTATAATCCTGAGATTAGGTATTGTAATTACTTACGCTGTTTACATTATTTTGACAGTTGTCTTCACCTTAGTTGCCATACTCATGATGTTTTGGCCATTGTATGCTCTGGCCTTCTTCAGGTGATTGGAACTTTGAACTGAACCCTTTATTTCATCCACCGGGTAGATTGTTCTAGTTCCACGTGCCATGCCTCTTGCGGATATTTCAGTATCAGCTATCTCCCTTTTAACTCAATTCTCCAAGATTTTGTTCACCACTACAATAGCCAGGTATTGAACTCACAACTCTTTGGGTCAAGTCACATGATTCAACTAACACTTTGATACACTGGGTCATATGTCCTCACTGATTGAATCCAGTGACTTGACAGCACATAGAAGAAGCATCTTGTAGTGTTGGAGAAAACTGCTCCCGAGCCCAGTTCTGTGTTCAATTTCTGCTATATATGATTATAAAAATCTTTGATAGGCTTTCATTGCTTCTGTAGTATCTCGTTCTGGGTATGATGATTAACTACATCCGGCAGCAAGGCATCTGATTGGGAGGTTTTGAGGTGTCTGGAACCACTTCCTAATTGCTGTTGTTCCCCAGTCCACCCTGACCCAGGGTAGTAGCACCTGTTATGGGCAAATAGAGAATACCCAAATTGGGGTCAAAACATGAAAATATAAAAAATACATTAGAAAAAATTGCCAGCAATACATTTTTATAATAAAAATAAAAACATTACCCAGTCCTTGGTATGACGACAAACTACATACGTGTCCTGGGTAAGACAATAAACTACGTCCAACAGCTAAGCCTCTGATCAGGAGGTTTTGGGGTGCATAAAACCACCTCTTTTCCCCAGGTCCACCCTGACCCGATGTGGAAGCACCTGTCAGGGTTCCAGCTAATTGCAAATATTCAACACCCAAACAGGGTTCAAAATTGCAGTGAAGGTGTTAAAATAGGTATTAATACCAGAAATACATCTTTGAAGAAAAACTTATTACGAGCATTATAATTTTGAAGGAAAAATTATTGTCAATAGAAAATTGAAAGAAAAATTATTACCAGTAATACATTTTTGTAGGAAAAATTATTACCAGCAATGCTTTTTTGAAGGGAAAAATATTACCAGCAACACATTTTTAAAGGAAAATTATTACAAACAAAATATTACCAGCAATGCATTTTTAAAGAAAAAATTATTACAAACAAAACATTACCGGCAATACATTTTTAAAGGAAAATTATTACAAACAAAATATTACCAGCAACACATTTTTAAAGGAAAATTATTACAAACAAAATATTACCAGCAATGCATTTTTAAAGAAAAAATTATTACAAACAAAATATTACCAGCAATACATTTTTGGAAAAAAATATTACCAGCAATACATTTTTTTGAAAAATATTATGAGCAATACATTTTTTGGAAAAAATATTACAAGCAATATGTTTTTGGAAAAATATTACTAGCTATACATTTTTTTGAAAAATATTACCTGCAATGGATTTTTGAAAAAAAAAAAAAAATTACCAGCAATAAAAATTTTGTTTGCATTAAATAACCCATTGAGACTTATATGCCACAAAATAAAACAAACCAAACTAAACCAAAAAAATTGCCAGCAACACATTTTTATAGTAAATATAAAAACATTAACAGTTTTATATTTTTGGAAAAAAAAAATTAACAATGCTCACAAGAGACTAAATTTTGGCATTAAATGACCCTTGAGGAGTTTTATATGCTGTTGAACGAACAAAACAATCTCTGCAGTATCTTAAACTAGGATTAGAACCTTTACTGTTAAGTATAACTGCTGATTAATAATTGAGCCAGAAGGTACAAACCTCCTTTTCTTACTCAGTCTGTCCTTACTTTTATCATACTTTGCTTTCTGTTTCTCTGATATTATCTCTATGCCTTTGTCCTAATGACAATAGGTCAGTTTTGCTCCTCCCCACCTGCAACAACTATTTTTAATGCTTTATTTGTCCAGCTTTATTGTATTGGTATTATATTAGTAGCAGCAACTTTGTAAGCAGATGTATCTGAGATACTCTCAACAAAATGGGAGATTAGGATTAAGGGAATCAGACAACAATGAGTTGCATATGACAAAAAAAAAAAATAAAGATGCCAAGCAAATGGTTTTCTTTCTTTGCCTTTTGCTCTTTGTGCTCTGGTTTTCTTTTTTTTCAAGTGTTTGTCAGAACGAACTGGATCCATTATTGAGGATAAAAATTATCTTAAAGATTATAATCATTACAGATATTATTATAATGTTACCCGTGTTGGATCTATACTACCAAAATATAGTAGAAATATTTCCTTAGAATGATTTTTATAATTATCCCACTGAACAAAACTACAGTAATTTTTAATCATTTCACTCCAAGGAAGACAATAAAGCCACTAAGATACAAAGGATTACTGAGTGTGAGAGAATATGAGAAGAAAAAAAAACATTCATGAGAGAGAACAATAAAAGAACAGGAATTAAGACAGAAGATAATGATTGACATTGCATTTAAATTTTTGAAGGTCAAAGTTGACTGGAAAGCAAGAAACCAGAAACTCAGCAGTTTGTCTTAAAAAAAATTGTCTTCTTGTCAGCAGCCTTTATTGCCCAACAACATTTAATGAGAGAAAATTTTAACAAGTCATTTTCTTTTTTGCCTCTAAGGTCTGCTAAACAGGAAGCAGTTCTTTGAACAAGAGGGCATTTTGTTATTTTATTTTAATGATGACGTTTTTGTTTAAATTTCAAACATCAGACAATATATATATATATATATATATATATATATATATATATATTTGAACAATAAAAAATATTTTCAAAATTAAAATCTTCAGACACACTGGGTTGTAAATTAATATTCTTTTGTTTTTTTTATTATTATTTCATTTAGATTCCTCAACTAGTTTCAAACCAAAATGGCCATCATCAGGAGAAAAAAAATTTCTGCTTGCTGGTTGCATGTATGTATATAAATATATATATATAATATATAGTTTTTTCCTTTGTTTATATTTATGGGATAAAAATTGAATATAAAGAGATAGGGCATATTAAATTTAAAGTTCAAAAGTGAAATTTATTGTCCAAACTGAAGAGAAAACAGTAAAATAAATCATGCTATATGAAAATGACTTCAAAAATCTTTTTCCTCATTTTAATTTTTAGTTTTTTCTATTTTTAATGATTTGTAAATTTTTTTTTATTTAATAGATTCTGATTAAAAAAAAAAAATAGTTCTTTTTTAACCAAATGGAATAAACTCACATCAAATTCAACTGTTTATAAAGCTTTGATTTTGATATTGAGCAAATCCAATAATTTGATTATTCATTTATAATAATATTTTAAAAAGACATTTATATATATATATATATATATATATATATATATAGTTTTATTATTTTACTGTTTTCATTTAAAGATTAATGTAAATAAAAAGATGCAATCCAATTTATATAAAGATGATTTCATCAAGCATGAAACAGACTTCCAATGTTTAAGTGTTTCTTTTATGATTGAATTAAAAAACACATGCTAACATCTCTGATATTGAGCATTTTATCCCATAAATATAGCACATCTTAAGACTATATTTCTTTTTATATATATATATATATATATATTCATTTTACCTTCAAGACAAAACAATAAACCCAAAACACATTTGGGGTTGTTGAGTGTTAGAGAATATGAGAAAAAGAAAGCATTATTAAGGGAAGAGGACAATAAAAGAACAGGAATTAAGAAAGCAGAATTGTATTTAAATATTTGAAGATCAAAGTTGACTGGAAAGTGAGAAGCCAGTCAAGAGTTACACAAATGAGAAGTGTGAAAGAAGAAACTGTTAGCATAGAACTTACAGTTCCATCTAGCCATGTCAACTGTAAAATGATGAGACTTTTCTGCCAATCTAGTACTGCACTTAAATTCATAAAGTCTAGGTACCATAGAGGAAAGTTCATCAGAACAATTACTATGATATTATTTATAGAAAATTTTCAGAGAAACTAACGTTAAAAGTGGAAAAAGAAACTAAAATAACAGGTCATGACCTATAATACATTTTTTGTTCTTTTTGTATTTCATCAAGAATCTATAAATCTGTGACAGTAGCATAAGAACAGATGTGGCAGCAATATTTGATGTATGGATGATTGGTAGACTTATGTGTAAGATAGATTCAAATGAGAAAAACTGTCTGTTTCCTTGCAGCTGACCTAGCAGTTGATTGAATATAATCTTTTTACTTCATGTCTTCATATCATGTCAATGAGTAACTTGCATGGGGATTAGTATCAACCATGCTGATGGGAGGCAAAAAAAGGTTCTTTGAAATGATTAAAAGAGTAGTTTCATTTTGGGGATGTCAAAATTAAGCCATTCAATGCCTCAGTTAGCAACTTAGTTGTAGGTCATTTTTGAGACCAGCTGCCAATTTGAGTTTATCGAACCAATCAGATTTACTATTAAAACAGGAGGAAATAGTTATGCCATCAGCATAGATACTGAGTTGAGAACTGATGCCATCAGGAAGGTCATTGATGACAATGAGGAGCAACATAGGTTAGAACCAATAACTGCTGATTCTTCGTTGGATTTTATCAATAATCTCTATAGCAGGAGCAGCAGGTCATCAGTGGCAGCAATATTCAAAGCATGGTCGAAAGGTACACTTATGAATATGTAAGATAGATTTGGGTGAAAAAAGTTGCCTGGTACAACACAGTGAACCAACTTTTCTAGCAGCAAACCTAGCAATAGATTCAGTATAAGCTTTTCCACTTCCAGCAGAGTATGTTAGCTTGAGAATGCACAATGAGTCATTCTCCTGGAGGTTAGCATCAGTCATGCTGATGGGAGGCAAAAAGTTTTCTCTTCTTAATACAATTAATAAAGAGCAGTTTTGATTTGCAGGCGTTAATATTAACAATTCATTTATTTACTCAGTTAACAATAGAACGTATGTCATTTTTAAATCAACTGTCAATTTGACCTCATCAAACAGATCAGACTTATGATTAAGACAGGAGTAAATAGTTATATCATCAGCATAGATGCAGAGTTAAGAACTGATAACATCACAATGGTCATTGATAAAAATTCTATGTTGGGTTGAGTCAGAAATAATTTCCATTTTTGTTTATCAAATTTATTCTTCGGAAAATAAAGTACAGTTACATTTTATTCATTTATATACTGTATATATTTGTGTATCACGGGATTTTTTGCAGACCTAATTTTAAGGGGGTCACATCATACACAAGATATAAAATTATTGTATGTACTGCTGGATTTGGCCATGCCATTGACAAAACTATATATCCATTTACTGTAGTCAAAAAGTACAGCTGTATTTAAAATAAACATGATTTTGATAAAACTGATGTTTTACTTAACTGTAAACTTAATGCATGTAATATTCACATATTAGTACTGTATTCTATTTACATTATTCGGACTATTGTCCTCATCTTTGTTGCCATATTTATTACAACGTTTCGGCCGTTGTACACTCCAGTCTTCTTCAGGTGGTTGGAATGTCAAACTGAACCCTTTATTTCACTCACTGGGGTAGACTGTTCTAGTTCCACATGCCATGTTTTAATGGATGTCAATTGTCAGTTATATCCTGCTAATTCTCTTCTCCAAATTCTCCACTGCCTTAACTGGGTATTGAACTCACACTCTTTGGGTCCTGTCACTGGATCTAACTAACGCCTTTATCCACTGTTCCATGTGTCCTTGATATGGCGACAAAAAGATGAGGACAATAGTCTGAATAATGTAAATAGTGTACATAATGCCTCATCTCAGAAATATAGACAGATACTAGTATTGTATTATAAAATACAAGCATAATGAATATGCATCTTTTCAAATGTTTACATTGATAAGATATTTAGCTGTTTCTTGTTCGGTTGTTTATGGCTGTACATGTTTACGCAATGAGTATAGTGTTACCAATGATACTTTTATCATTCTCTTTTACTTTTTTAACTTATTTAGCTAGAAGATGGGATAAAGAGATAGAGAAAATGAGGTTAGTTTATTGTAATTCAGTCTTTCAAAAAAGGATGTTAGACAGCAGGAGTTTAAAATAAAAATTCTTCCCCCCCCCCAATCAAGTTTAGGTATGTAGTCTTTTGAATTATCATACAGTTTCCTTATGCTTTTGTTTTTATAACTTTTATTATTAAGCATCCTACTTTGTAATAATAGAACATCTGCCTAGGAAGGCGAAATGTTTTAAGAACCTGGACGCAAATTTATCTTGGATGATCAAGTGATCAAAGCACTTTCTATACATTTCCACTTTAATCATCACACTCCAACACACGTAATTCCATCAATAAAAATATTACTTTCGTGTTATGAAATCCTTCTAGATGATGTCATTCATTTGCATCATATTGTTCTGATATACAGAAATGTATACACTATATACTCTTTTTTATATATATATATATATATATATATATATATATAAGGAAATGCTTATAAATTCAACAGGTTTCACTTTTATTTAAGCTTCGTTGGAAATTAAATATGAAAGAGAAAAGAAAATTCTGGTATTTTGTATTTTTTGTTTTTCCTTGACTAAGTAGACCTCACATGTATTTGTCTTATCTGGTAGCATTTATATGAATAATTATTGTGTGATTGTGTATCATAATTGTAGTTGGTCTATGCGGGATTTGGTTGATAATGTGTGTGCATCTAGTGGACTTTTTTATTTATGTATGGTAGTGTCTGTATGTTGATTGGGGGATGTTTTATGAAAGAATTAAGGATACACAGTTGTGTTTTGTTTTAGATTCGTTAAGTATGGATTTTTATAAAAGCTGGTGATAAATTGTTATACCATACCTATGGACTATAATGGGTATGTCCCAATCCTTATAAATACAGTGGAAGATGCTGTATATGGGATACACTTGCAATTCACTTCTAGCTCACCTCTGGCAGTTGATTACTTACTACACATTGCTGGCAAATCTTGTATATTGTTCCTGTTATAAATATTATCGTTCCATTTCCAGCCTTTGTTTTGGTTATTCTTATTCAGTAACCTTTTCCTAGGTTACAGCAGAATCTGACTGAAACCGAGATGCCAGGTCAGAAGCAATAGCATTGCAGATTCATCTTTGGATTCTATCTAAATATTTAATTGTCAATCATGGATTTTCCTAACCAACTCTCTCAGTGCTGGTCAAATGCGCATCAATGTAAATATGGCCAATAATTATATTATGTAACTATGCTTCTTAAATGATCCGACTTCTGGTTTATACGACAGTGGAAAGACAAATAATAAAGTAAGTAGGAAAATCCGATAAATATAACCCCCCTTCATTTACTTAAGACCTCAAGTGAAAGATTTGGTAAATGATTATAGCAAAGAGAACATCAAAAGAAATAAAGAAAAATAGTTTATGTAGATATAAACACTGTTTTTATCTATATACACTTTATCCACTGATATTGAACGCAATCCTTCTCACACAAATATATCAAAATTTAAGCATCATATATATATATATATATATATATATTATACTGTACCTATAATGAGTATGTCCCAATCCGTATAAATGAAATAGAATATTCTGTACGTGGTAGTCATTGGGATTCACCAGGATTCACTTCCATCTCACCACTAACAGTTGATTACTTACTACACGCTGCTGGCAAATCTTGTATGCTGTTCCTGTTATAAATATTATCGTTCATTTACAACCTTCATTTTGGTTATTCTTATTCAGTAAACTTTTCATAAGTTACGACTATATATATATATATATATATATATATATATATATATATATTATATCTTTGACACAATCTCTTGGTTATGAATACTTGGATGACTATCAGCATGAAATTTGTGAGTAGCGACACTATATTGAGTCATTTCAGTTACTTTTTTGTCACGAGGCCCATTCAAAACAGTTGGTATGACACTTGCGTTGAATCCTAAATGGTTCAGGTTCAAATCTTGGTAGTAGATGTCTACTGATGATTCCCAAAAATAGACTGAACAGTCGTACAGTGCTTTCTGTACTCTGTTTAGGATTCTTCTAGACTCGATGAATTGCTATAATATATATATATATATATATATATATATATATCATACCTATGGCTATAATGGGTATGTCCCAATCCGTATAAATAAAGTAAAATATACTGTATGTGGTAATCATTGGGATTCACTTCCAGCTCACCACTAACAGTTGATTACTTATTACACGCTGCTGGCAAATCTTGTATGCTGTTCCTGTTATAAGTATTATTGTTTCATTTCCAACCTTCATTTGGTTATTCTTATTCAGTAAGCTTTTCCTAGGTTACAACAATAATAAAATGTGTTTGCCACATGTTTATTGATGGAAAGATATTTATCAGAATTCCTTCTAAGTATTTCTTTTTTATTTATAGTAAAATTACCAATAATACATTTTTTAATAAAATGATGAACAATATATTTTATCTGTACTTGAAGCCATAAAATTGAGTTCAAACTATTTGGATTTCAGCAGTAAATAACCCATAGAGGTGTTGATATGCTGCTAAACAAAATCAACCAACTGTCTAAGTATTTTTCTTTAGTATTTAGTTTTTGACATGTCATTTAGCAGGAGAAGGTATATTAAGGCTTTGTGTTTAAATGAGTGCTGATAGCAGCCTTTAAAGAATTTTAAGTTAAAAATGGAAAAAAAAAAAACACTAAGTAGTAGAAATGCGAGATTGTAAAATAGATTTTTGCAATAAGCTGATAATGGTCTTTTCTTCCACATTTTCTTTTAGCCTGCTTTTTGTTCTCTTTGACTCAATTTTAGAGTCAAGTGGTGGCATTTCCTAAACAACCGCCAGGAAATAGCATCAGTACTGACCACTTGATGTGCATTGGTCATATGTTCTCAACTGTTTGTTTATCTCCTTTACATCTGCTAAAAGGTTGGTTTGTTGTCAGGCCGACTAGTTGATAATTTAGACCACTTAGTGGAGTGGCTATTCTCTTTCATCATCATCAGTCCCTCGACTACTTCAACCATGGGGGGAAAACCTGAGGGCAGAAGAAACAGAAAACATCTTCCAGGCTGATCTGTTGATCCAGGCAAGGCCTCTGCTTTGGGAGATTGGAGGTTTTCAGGAACCTGGAACCACATCTTAATTGCTGTTGTTCCCAGGTCCACCCTGAACCGGGGTGGTAGCACCTGTTAAGGTCCCAGCTATGGGCAAATAGTGAACTCCCAATCAAAAAGAAAATGCTATGAAAGTATAAAAATACATTTTTATTGTAAAATTACCAACAATTTCACTTTATATTAAAAAATTACCAACAATTTCACTTTATATTAAAAATTAAAAAATTCTTTTTTAATATGTAAATTTACCTTTTTATAGATTTAAAAATTATTACCACAATACCTATTTATAGAATTAATTACCTTTTTATACTAAATTACCTTATTTGTACTAGAATTACCAACAATAACTATTTGTACTAGAATTACCAACAATACATTTTATCTGTAGTTGATGGCATACAATTGTGTTTTAAATATATTCAGTTGAAGCCATAAAATTGTGTTCATAATATTTAGATGTTGGCATTAAATAATTTATAAAGGTTCATATTACCACTAAACAAAATGAACCAACCAGCCAAGCAACCTGTTAATCCAGCATTGCTTTGATTTTTTTTCCTCATGATCATTTTGGTGGGTTTTCAGAAAAAAAATTGTATAAATAAAATGCCGGTAAAACACTGATTAATGTGGGAGAATGATTTTTGAGCTTGGTGAGAAAAAGTGCGTTTCCTCTGTTGGGAGTGTAAGGTTGGATTTTTTACCCCATTTTTCATATTAATTTGCCTGCTGGACTGTTTACAACTGCTTTTCCTTTTGGATTTTTGAACATAGATTTGTGATTGAACTTATTCTTGGCACACAAATTTATTCTTACTGACCCCATTGGTTAATAGTCTAACACTACTGGCCAATGGATGAGACTTAATTATTCTGAGTCTAATGGAAACTGCGAAAACATATAAAGTAGCATCTTGTATCTCCAACTGAAACTTCTATGATGACACGTACAGGGTGTCCATAAAGTTCGTGTGCACTTTAAGAAATTTATAACTTAATTTGTATTCATGATAGAAATAATTTGTAAAAAAGATTAGAAAGAAGTAGATCTATATTTTTTAAGGTTTTATTGAAATTTTATTTAAGTTTCCACATCATTAGCAATACAAAGGATAATACGATTTTGCAGTTCACAGAAAACATTTGCCAACTGATTTACAGTAAAGCCTGAAATCACATTAGTTATTTTAGCTATACATAAAACTAGGTACATTAAACTTTATAAAATTTTTCTTATAGATTATTTCTATCACAAATACAAATAAAGTTATAAAATTTTACAGTGGACACGAACTTTATGGACACCCTGTATAAACAACACCAGGAAGAAGGGTATAGATGCTATAAAACATCCCAACTGACAACATCATCATAGCATTTCTTGACATAAGTTATTCTTTGATATTCTCTCATAGAATAATGATTTTAAGTTTTGTTCAATGAATTCTTTAAGTTTTTCAAAGCATCAAACTTGTTCAAAGTACTGACCAAACAAGGAGTGTTGAATGAAGTAAAAAAGGCAAAAAAAAACTTGATAGTTTGAAGGTGACAATGTTGCATGCGGAAGAACTTCCCATCCCAGACACATAATCATTTACTGTTTTTTTTGGGTTTTTTTTTATTTATTCTTGGAACAAGAGGATGTGTTGTTATGCAAGGACAGCCATTATCGTGCAGTGAAAACATTGAACAAATTCTTTAGCCAGAAAAAAAAAAATATTTCCATTTCAATGCATCATTCAGACAAGCCATTTGTTCACTGAAGCAGTCTGTAAAAAAGAATTTCCTTTGAATCTCAACAAATACAGAGATCTCCCCACCACCTGCAATTAACCTATCCAGGAGATTGTTTAGGTTCAGATATATTGTCAATTATTATTCATTTTTAACTTATATTTCTTTCGTCATCATTTCTCTTGCTTTTTATTGCAATTGCCATCCATAAGAAGTAGAAATAGAGAATATAGCTATATGGCTAAATTTGAATGACTTCTGCTGGTTAGCATTCTTAGATGAAGCATTGTCAATTATTATTCATTTTTCACTAGTATTTCTTTTTTTTGGAATCTTCATTTCTCTTGCTTTTTATTGCAGCTCCCATCCATAAGAAGTAGAAGTAGAGAATATAGCTATATGGCTAAATTTAAATGACTCCTGCTGGTTAGCCTTCTTAGATGAAGCATTGTCAATTATTATTTATTTTTCACTAGTATTTCTTTTTCTTCATTTCTCTTACTTTTTTATTGCAACTCCCATCCAGTAGAAGTAGAGAATATAGCTATATGGCTAAATTTGAATGACTCAGAATGGTTTAGCCTTCTTAGATGAAGCATTGTCAATTATTATTTATTTTTCACTAGTATTTCTTTCATCTTCATTTCTCTTGCTTTTTATTGCAACTGCCATCCATGAGTAGAAAATATCATCAGCCAACTTTCTTGTCCAGAAAAATATCTTTTCTTATTTAAACAATCCTATTACTTGCTAAAACATTGGGTAGTAATAGTTTATTGAGTATCTTGTAATTTATAATAAAGAATCCTCTTTAAATCACAGCAAATTCAAAACTCCCCACTCTATTTGGTTTAGGTTGACATGTTGAAAATATTCCATGATCTAACCAAATATTTTTTTTTATTTTCCTTCTTGTATTAAATCCATTGTTTTTTTTAATCATCTTTTACAATTTTAAAAAATAAAAATAAAAAAATAAATAAAAAATAACCTTTTCTCTTTATGTGTTGTAGCATACCTACATACAACAATGGGTATATCTCCATTCCCATAAATACAGTAGTAAATACTCTATGTTGGTCTGCACTTGGAAATTTGTTATGGAATTCACTTGAACTCACTTCTAGCAGTTGACTACTACTTCTACACACCACTGGCAAATCTTATATGTGTTGTTCTTGTCCTAAGTATTATTGTTCATTACCAACCTTCATTTGATTATTCTATTCAGTAACTTTCCCTAGGTTACAGCATTTTAGTGATGAGGATTAGCCAAAATTATAACATTATGAAATCAATGAAGCCAAATGTCTAAGTTCTGATTATTATTCATTATCATAATTTCATATAGAACCTATTTAACAAGATACCGAATCTTTCCTCAGGTTTGTAAATGATGTACTATTATTGACTAATTACATAGGTAATAAAGAATTGAATAAAATTAAACACAATTCTAAGATTTCCCTAACATTAAGCTAAAGATAACAGACGTAATTTTTCGATCAATCTAATTTAATTGCATTAAAAAAAATCAAAATTTAATCAAAGAAATTATAAAAAAAGTACCCATCATAAAATATCATTATAATGGGATTAGAGAAAGCTCTCTTTTCACTGTTTTCCTTTCAATGATTTTACGGAAGGCTTTCTTGAAAATAACTTTCCAAACGATATAAGCTAAATTCTTCTTATGAAGAGATTAAACCAAAGCAGCAAAGTCTCTGACATTCTAACATGGAAATATTTCAACTTCTCCAGATTATTAAGAATGAAGAATCCTCTCTAAAAGATAAATGTTTCTGTTCTTGGCGCCTTATCAGGTAAAGCATTTAGAAATTGGTAATCTAAAGTTTAAGTAGAATGCATTGCTTTTATTCTACAGTCTTCAGGACAAGATGTGGAGGCAATTCTAAATAATTAGTGGGAAAGTGATTAATTGTAGGTCAGGACCAATAACCTTGCAGAATTAATGATAAATCCTTTCTTAACTCTTTATATATCTGAACTAGCAGTAGAGCCCGGCGTTGCCCGGGGATGTAACAGTAAGAGATAGATCAAGTATCCACCATCATAAAGACTGAAAAATAAAATTGACAAAGATTATTGTTTAAGGTTGACGGACACGCATGTCTTGATTAGTTTTTTTTTGTTTTGTTTTCAATCATTATGAGTCTACCAATTGAATAGAATTTTATTAGAAACAATTGTCTTGTAAATGGAATTTTTAAAGCATTCTGAATGTAAAAATGAAGAAAAAAGTGTGCAAGACAATAAGAAACACTACCTACCAAAAAAAAAGTGAAGTTTTGTTGAAATCAGTTGAAAAATGTAGGAAATCCGATCCCATATATAAATGAACACACACACACACACACACACACACACACACACAAACAACCTGATTTTATAATAAGTATAACTCGATATGAGTTGTCCCCCTTACATTCTCGACAGCGATGCCTCTTAATCGTGTTTTCAAATTGATTTCGTGCAAAAACAATTGTGTTCTTTCAATTTTTCGTGCTGTCATACCCACTGCAAGGTAATTTTACGCAGTCCTGTGAAGTTTTGTTGAAATCGGTTGAAAAATATAGGAAATCCGATCCAATATATAAACGTACAGACACACACACAACCCTGGGTTTTATAATAAGTAAGATATTCCATGTGTCTTTAGTCATAAAACTTCTCTTGGGTGGGAAATGATCGCAACCAAATTGCAGTTTCCTGTGTATATGATTTAACATGTTCTTTTAAATAACATTTTACAAAACTTTTGGGACCTTTAATAGTCTTGTAATTGGCAAACACATTCATGTACACACTACAGTTCAGAAGTTTGTAGCCACCCCCAAAATTAGCATGGAATGAACTTGACAGAAGAGTAAAAAAAAAAAAAAAAATGTAAAAGAGCTTAGAGTCATTGAAAAAAGAATGGAATCAATTATCAAATTTTGAGAGACTTTTTCAACAAATACCAAAAATTTGTGCTGCAGTAATCAAGGCTAAAGGAGGATATTTTTAACTAGCCTTCTTGGTGGTTGGAATGTTGAACTGAAAACTTTATTTCACATACTGGGGTGGACTGTTCTAGTTCCACATGCCATGTTTTAATGGATGTCACTTGTCAGTTATCTCCTGTTAATTCCCCTCTCCAAGTTCTCCACTGCCTTAACCGGGTATTGAACTCACACTCTTTGGGTCCCGTCACTGGATCTAACTAACGTCATTATCCACTGTACCATGTGTTCTTGAGGACATCTGTGTATGAATTTCTGGGTTTAAACCTAATGTCTTCAGCAATCATTTTTTACCAGTGCTCATATTGCAATTTTTGCTGTTATCATTGCATGTTTTTACCAGAGCTCATATTCCAATTTTTGTTGTTATCGCTTTTCTCTGGCACTCTTTATTACTGGTTCCCATATTGTATTCATTTCTATGCTTGGTCAGCTCAGGAGAGGAAACATTGTAATAAATATGGCAACAAAGATGAGGACAATAGTCTGAATAATGTAATTGTGAACATAATACCTCATCTCAGAAATATAGACAGTTACTGGAGGTAGCCTCAAACTTTTGAACTGTAGTGTATATTTTATTTATAATTTGGAACCAAATGTAAGTCATTTGAAGTCTATTTGGTTAGATCATGGTAAGTTTTCAGCATATAGTGGGGAATTTTGTATTTGATGGGATTTAAAGAGGATTCTTTACTAGGAATTTTTATTCTAACAATATTTATAATTAAGAATAATTTGAATAAGTCAGCCTCTGTGGACTGGTGTGACAGAATCACATAGAACTGTACCAAATAATAGAAACTGCATCATTTGAGGACTTTCAGCAGCAGCAACAACTAAAATGGATAGCAGATGTCACTTGAAGAGAAAATATCAGCAAAATGAACATGATGATGTTCCACACTATTACAAGAAAGGGATTCAGTGGTGAGCTGTAATCACCAACGTCCTGAAGTTGATTTAAGGAGAAATTGTTGCTCTTATACTACAATCTTTGAAAATAGATGCAGGGGCAACTCTAAATAATTTATGGAACATACTACGAAACAATATCTGTGATATAATGGAATATGTGTACACCTGTGTTCCCCCCTCACTGGAATATGATTGGCTGGTGTCCGTCATAAATACAGACGGACATGTAGGAGAGTCAAAGCCTTAGTCTGAGAGCTAAGTCTATAATGACACCCATTGGACTATGCCATTGATCTACACTTCTTACCTGCGACTATGACGTGTACCAGTCGATTACTGCTACAGTATTGTACTTGGTAATAGTAGCCAAAACCTCTTAGCTACTTTGTTCAAATATATTCCTTCCTGGGACATGTATGTAAAATTTGAGTATCAAAAATTAAGATTAAGTAAAATTTAAGAGAAAGTAACACACCCAGTACAAAAAAGTACAATATTTCTAACTATTTTAGAGATGTATGAATTTTATTAATATGTAAGATGTATGTTGACTTATTCAAACACTTGAATCTAATCTTAATTATTATAGATGCTGTTATGGTTACAATGTTTTGTCCCCAATCACCTAGTCATCGTCAGGGGTTCCTTATTTTGGTAGATATTGTATATGTTATGTACTGATTATTGAATGAACCCTCAAGGTCTTAAAGAAGATAATCCTTCATCAAATCTTACAGACTGGGGCTACAGAATCACAAAGAACTTTACCAAATATCAAAAACCATATCACTTGAACTAAAAGTAGTACATGTAACTAGAAATGAAAATTAGGATATAATCAAGATGTTGACTCTCCACACTACCTTAAACAAAAGGTTTGAAAGGAAATTCCCATCAATACTAGAGTCATGAAAGTGGAGTTGAAGTCTATTTTCCTGAAAAACTATTTTAAGATAGATTTTATAAATTTCATACAGCAGTAATTAATGCTAACTGTTCAGTCAATGAATATGGAAGGTTTCTCATACAGAAATGCCCAATTGCTCTCTTTCTGTTGATTTATATATAATGGACATGCTTTTCAAATAAAGATCTTGCATTTATTTGAAGATCATAAATGCTGGCAAAACACACATGAAACGTGTGATTTTACTACTACAGCCGCAGGAGAATGTATGACAACCAGATAGTTACAGTTTTGCTTCATTTTTTAATTTTTTTATTTAAGCCCTGCAGTTTGTCTTAAAAAAAAAAAAAAAAAAAAAAAAATTTGTCTCCTTATCAGCAGCCACTATTGCCCATCAACATAAGATGAGAGGACCTTTTAAGAAGCCATTTGTGTTACCCTCTTGTTCAAAGAACTGGCTTCTGCTCAGCAGAGCTGAGGGATATTTTATCCCAATGATGACATTTCTTGTTTACTCCTGGTAAACGAGACACACACACATTTATATATATATATATATATATATATATATATATATATATAATCTCATTTCACTCCAAGCAAGGCAATAAGGCCACTAAGTTGCAAGGGGTTACTGAGTGAGAAAAAGAAAGCATTATTAAGGAGAGATGAATAAAGAACAGGAATTAAGAAGATAACAATTGACATTGCACTTCTTCAGGTGGTTGGAATGTCGAACTGAACCCTTTATTTCGCTCACTGGGGGAGAGACTGTTCTAGTTTCACATGTTTTATGGATGTCAGTTATCAGTTATCTCCTGTTAATTCCCCTCTCCAATTTCTCCACTGCCTTAACTGGGTTTTTAACTCACACTCTTTGGGTCCTGTCACTGGATCTAACCAACACCTTTAGCCACTGTGCCATGTGTCCTCAAGGACATGTGGCATAGTGGATAAAGATGCCAACCAAGATGAGCACAATAGTCCGAATAATGTAGATAGTGTACATAATACCTCATCTCAGAAATATAGACAAATACTGAATTGACATTGTGTTTTAATTTCTGAAGATCAAAGTTGAATGGAAAGCAAGAAACCGGTAAAGAGTTCCACAACTGAGAAGTGTGAGAGAAGAAACGGTTAGCATAAAAATTAAGGCTACATTTGACCATTTAAAGGTACAAGGAAGCTATATTCTGGCAGTTGGAAAGTGACTGAAGCTAAGCTGCCAGGTTTAGACCAATAACATTGCAGATTCTTTGTAGTTTATCAAGAATCTCTAAATACAAAGCAGAAGCACAGACCATATGTAGCAGCCATATTCAGCAGTTGGATGAATGGTAGATTTATAAATGTGTAAGATAAATTCTAGTGAGAGTAATGGTTTAGCTCAACACATTAAACTGACTTTCCTCAAAGCAGACCATATATTAGTTTTCATTCATGACCACAATATGGCATCACCACTTTATTAACCAACACCTCTATCAACTATACTACCATTGTAAGGGGAATCAGTGGTTGTGTGTGTGTGTTTTTTAAGGAATTTTTTAGGGCCAGTGTGTACTACCTCAAACCCCCAGGTCAGTGCTTTGTGACCCTCACTATCTTATCAACATTTGCTTTTTTTTCTATTAGGTTGGTGCAAAAATAATGATGTAATAATGTCGTTTTTGACGTAACGTCAAAAAAATGACATTATTACGTCATTATTTTTGCACCAACCTAATATCTACACTTATATACGTTACAAATTAAACTGACTATTAAAAGGATGAAAATTTTTTTTACAGATTTTGTTGTTATTCTGGGGTCTTTTTTTTGCTGTCCAAATCTGTGAATTTGTTTGGGTTATGCTAAATCTCAAAAGATAATTATGTAAAAATCACTATTTTTATCCATAACATTGAATGTGTTAAAATTATTTAACTTTTTAACAAGAAAAATCTCAAATTGATATTAAAAATTGCCAGAAATTATTGTTGGTGTATTTGAGATGGAATGATCTATTATGATATGTCTCTAATTAATGTTTAGATACATTGTATTTATTTTCAGTTTTTCTAGTTGAATTATTTACCTACATTGCATATTATCCATTATTGTAAATAATTAGGTTACAATCAAATTTGTGTTTTATATGAATACTACCTTATGAAAACTGAGATGTTGTAGAGTGGGGTCCTTTATCATAGATTAGGAAATGGTGGGGTCATGAAACCTTTGCACCAGCCTTGTAGCTATGTATAGGAAATTTTTAGAAATACTTTGCTAATCCCTGAGTAAAAACTTGTTCGTGTCTGAGGTCTTCTGTTTCAGTAAAAAAGGCTCCAACAAACTTGTATTAAAGATTGACACATTGTTGATCAATACTTTATCACAAAGTCATGAACAGGAAGGTGCTTAATTTAGTTAATAAAATAAATGCTAAAGAAAAACCTTTTTTTTTTTATTTCCTTTCTAAGCTGGATGAAACATTAGCACACAGGTTGCTCTTGATGTCAATAGATTTTACAGCAACTGTCTTAAGAAGTATGTCAGACATTACAGTCGAGGAGGCAGCCAAGCGAATCAGGATCCATTGGTAAATAGCAGGCATCGTTTTATGCTCCGGGGTGACTGGCAGTCAAGTGTGTGATCTGGTTATCCAGTGATAGACATTAGATCCAAGCTTAAAGACGTATTGGAAGTTTCTTTTAAAGAGTTCTTTGCTACTGAAATAATGTCAATACGCAGAAGAGCAAGTAGGTGTGTAGTTAGTTGTATTTACTTTTTAAAATGCCAAGGCTGATTTCGGTAAAACTTTATTTATTGGTTAGGTCATGGCCAAGCTTAGTACATTTGCATGCTGATAAAATACTTGTTTTATAAAAGCATTGTTTATGCATAAACTCTTGCAGATCTTGTTTTTCTCAATTTACAGTTGTATTCTTTTGTGAGTAGGCTTTTCTCTAGTATGTCTGTCTACTAGGGCGGCTAGCCAATCCCCGTTGCAGATGCCTTCTCAGGCACATTTCTGCTTTGATCTCAAAAAAGAAAAAAATAATCATACAATCTAAAAAATATTTTCTGGCTTTAAATAACTTGCAAAGGGTTCATAAAACTGTAGAAAACAAATCAAACAATTAATTGTACCCACAGAGCCTACTTGTGGTTTATACTGCAACTATCCTGTAAGAGGACCTTAGTTTCTGGAAAAGAGCATTACCTGATGTGATCAACAGCCTGAACAAAGCCAGTATACTCAAACCCTCGATCACGATGACTTGTGACTTCATGCTAGCACAACCATTGACTGCTTTCAAATAGTTCCATCTACCCAATTTCACTCACAGGGATTGGATCAACCTGTGGTATGATTTTCAGGCACTTTCCAAAGGTTCCGCCTGATAGGATCACCTCCCCAGGCCAATAACATAAAGTAGTTATCTTCTTGATAAATCAACTACAATGAGATTCGAACCCAGGTCTCCTGGTCAGAAACCAAATATTCTAACCACTCAGCTATGAACCCATTCTTTTACTATAGCATAATAAAAGAAAATGGCAAGTAATTGTTTGATTTGTTTTCTACAGTTTTATGAACCATTTGTAAGTTATTTAAAATATTTTTTAGATTGTATGATTTTTTTTTCTTTTTTGAGATAATGATTTAGTAGTATTAGGTTTACTAATTAACCCATAGCTGGAGGTGAAGTGGCGGATTCATACCTTTCCAAAACGTATTTGCATGCAAGTGAATATAACTGACTCAAATGGAATTGGAACTTGACTCTCTGCTTAACAATTTCAAGCCATTGTTCATTACACCACCCACACGTCCAAGCTTACAGCACTTGGTATTCCCAAGCGGTCACCTATCTAGGTACTGACCAAGCTTGACATTACTTTGATGATTGTACAGAAACCTGTTTCAATGTGATGTGACCATAAACCTAAAATGGCAAGAGAAATGACTCAAAACCGAACAAACTAAATGATATTTGTCTATATTTCTGAGATTAGGTGGTTATGTACACTATTTACATTATTCAAACTATTGTCCTTATCTTTGTTGCCATTTTTTAACAACGTTTTGGCTGTTGCATGCTCCAGCCTTCTTCAGGTCGTTGGAATCTCAAACTGAACCCTTTATTTCACTTGCTGGGGTAGACTTCTATTTCCATGTGCCATGTCTAATGGATGTCAGTTACCTTCTGTTAATTCCCCTCTCCAAGTTCTCCACCGCCTTAACCAGATATTGAACTCATACTCTTTGGGTCCTGTCACTGGATTTAAGTAATGACTTTATGCCATGTGTTAATTTAGATCAATTGCTAAGTGTAACTTTGTGTAGTAAACCTTCTATTCCGTTAGTTATCTACAAGTTTGTCTTCCTTATTTATTTATTTCTGTCATCTTGAAAATTCGCGATACAACAGAAAGAGAATAAGAAGAATATAGTGAGGAGGAATTGCAATAAAAGAACAGGAAGACAGCAAATTTTAAACCAAAATATAAAACTATAAAATTTCCCAACATAAATAAAACTTTTAATATATTTTATAAATTGAAAAAAAAGGAAAAAGAACACTTCAGACTTCATAAATATGCCTACTAAAAGTAGCAAACACTAATAACCAAACTTGACTAGAAAATAACTTTTATTAGAAACCAGCAGATCTAATAAGTGATTGAAAAGAAAAAAGATTGCTCCAACTAACTTATACCCAAAACTCACTGATCCCATGATCTTTTGGGTCCCCTAAGCTTATGAAATTATGCCCCTTTCTACAGACAATCACCCTTGAACTTACCTATGCTTGTCTTGAATTTTTTTTTTTTTTACTTGTGATATATTTTAGCAATACTTACATAACTTGAAATAAACTTATTGCAAATTCTTTAAATAAACCAGAATAGCTATCTGTTGTTTGTCAATTAAAAAATTCTTTAAGAAATACCACTATTTATTCCAAACCTAATTAGCACATATTTCAACGCAACCATAGAAAAAAAACAAAAAAAAAACAGATTTTTTACAATCAGCATTGTAACAATAAAACAAATAAATATGAGTTTGTGATATAGATATCATTTTAGTTTATGAAAAGTAAAATCATTGCTTTATAAAAGCTTGAGGGGTGACATATCGAAACTACGCTTGAAAAATCCCTATAAAAGCTTGAGGGGGAGTGGTCAAAGCTGTAGCTTATGCTAGCCTAAAGTATAATGTGGCCCTGAATGATCTACATATAACATCTGGCTATACCCAAAACAATCACAATTCAAAATCTTTATCTGGCCTTAAATAACCCTATAGTTGTTGATTGGCCATTAAGCAGAAACAAGACCAAATCACACTAATACTTTGGATGCAGTGTAAAATTACTATGTGTAGATCAAGTCACTGATAATTTCTGTTTTTGTTCATCAACTTTATCCTTCAAAAAATAAAGTACAATTAAATTTCATTCAATTATATACTGATCATTATTTGTTGTCACTGGCAGTACTTCAATATCTTTTGAGTAAAATTCCACGGGTTTTTATATGGAAAGGTTTTCAATAAAACTTTTGAATCTAAGTTCTGTTAGTATATTCTAAATTTATTCTTAACTGCCACATATGATTAGTAGTTAGTACAATACATTCACCATCTATATAATAAATGCAAATGTAAGTGTGCCACGGTCACACTTTTTCATTTGAAGGGACACAATTCAATAGCTTATCTCATAGACATTTTGGATTCCCAAGTTTTGATTTGTGCAGTTGTTTTTGGTGATATTTTTGTGATGAACTTTTTTGTACAATAACAATTTTATAACTTGGAAATAAATATGGGAATAATTGAAATTAATTGCAAAATTTGGTGAAAGTCACCAACGAAATAAAAAGGAAGGTTGGCTCCCTGTGCCGCGCCAGGAAATTTTTCTCCCCGGAATCGATCCTCCAGATCTACAAATCAACAATTTGCCCTTGCATGGCATATATGGTCTGGTGCCCCTTCTGTTTGCCTCGGGGTTCTTGATAGGCTCCAGAGGCGGATATGCAATATAATTGGCCCGGCTCTGGTATCTCGTCTACAGTCACTTTCTCACAGATGCGCCGTTGCCTCTCTCTGTCTGTTCTACAAATACTTTCATGGTAATTGCTCTGAGGAGCTGCATTCGCTGGTTCCCAGACTTCATGAGTTCAAGCACCCTACGAGGCTGGCATCCCGCTCTCACCCCTTCACTGTCGAAACTCCTAAATGTAGCCGTCTCTTCTACTCTAATAGCTTCATGTCTCGCACCTCTCGCCTGTTGAACTCCTTCCCTATTCCTGTTTCCCTGAGAGCTATAATCTCCAGCTATTCAAGTGTAATGTCAATCGACATCTCCAGTTGCCTTGATCTATCCACTATCCTTCTCCTCATCCTTTCTTCTATCACTCCTATCTGATCTTGCTCTATTTTTCTGTAACCCCTTGCGTCCTAGTGGCTTCCCACCTTGCTTGGGGTGAAATGCTTAAAAAAAAAAAAAAAACTGTTTGTACAGAAAATATTACCTACTTATATAAAAATATATAAATGCATAGATCAATTTTGATAAAATTCTGTTGTTTATTGTTCCCTATTATATATATATATATTTGCCTATAAAAAAATATCTGCCAGCAGAAGAGCAGATTGAATCAAAAAAACCAAAGCTACAGCAAGAGAAAGAATACAGTATTTAAAAAGTAAAAATTGTCCTTATCTTTAAATTTTATTTGTCCCAACATTTTTCGTTAATAATTGTATGCAAAAAATTCTTCAGTTGGTTGGAATTTTGAAAATTATTTATTTTGATATACATCAATTTATATTGTCTTTCCACTGCCATGTTCATATGATGGATGTCAGTTATCCGTTATATCATATGGTTTAATTTAAATTCTAATACTGCCTAAATTTTATATTGAACTCGCCTTTATTTTGTTTGTTTGATTTAACCAACGCCTTTATCCACTGTGCCATTAAAAAAATGAGAAGGTGAGTTTAATTTTTTGGTAAAGGCAATGAGAATTTTCATATTTCAATTTAGCAGGAGATAACTGATAAAGACAAATCCATTTTAATTTGGCACGTTATTTCAGAACATTTAAATATTTAGTATAAATTTTAAATTTTCAAAATCATTAATATTTCAACCAAATTGAAGAAAAATAAATTTTTTTTTTTTTTAAATTATTAATTTAAAAATTCATTTATTTTGAAGAAATCATGAATATTTGATTTAACTAATTAAATACTGTACATAATAGTGATCTCAGAAATATTTACATAAAAAATAAGGAAAATAATGTTTTGTGCAAAAGAAAACCCAGATCAAACGGGTTAAACAATTTTGTTGAAAAAAATGCTGAGAATATAATATTCTCAAACTCCAGAAAAAAATGGAAGAATGTAATCAAGAGCCCCTCCACAAGAGCTTAAAAAATGCCACCCAATAGATCTGCTTTTAAAGCTAAATTAAAAATGTTTCCCAAAAATGAAATTATAATTACTCAACCATAATATTTTTTATTTTTTAATTTTTTTGTTTGAAAATGTCTGATGAATAAGATTGAATTATGATTCCAATGTAATAAATTATAAACATGGAATATTAGTGTTTGAGGCATTTATATTATATTCATAATTTGTCCTGGACATTGAGTTCTACAAGAATTCTATCCTCTTGTAAATTATATATATATATTTATTTATTTAAAAAAAATATGAAAAATTTTTAAAAAAAACTGATTTTAATGTAATATAATTTGTAATGAAAATTTTCTGTTAAAAAAATAATGAAGAAATATTTTAATTCAAAATATTTTTTTAAAAAATGCCATCGTCAACATGTGATTTCTAAAATCATATATTAGTAGTACTAGGACTTTCTGGAAATAAACTAGAACCTGTTTCCATTTATTTGTAAGTTTGTATGTTATGCTATAGCTATAAACTGTTGAATACATTAAAATTATCTATCTCTATTTTTGAGATGAGGTATTGTAATTATTTACAGTGTTATTTTCATCTTTATTGCCATAGTTTAGTCATTCCTTCTACTTGTGCTGTTAGGTATTGTGGAGAGACACAGTCGTCTGTCAGCAGCAAAAATTTAAACATATATTTGATTTGATTCTTGTTTATAAATTATGTTTATATATTTAAAATCACTGCAAAATCATCTTATTTTTGGTTTCCCATTTTAGCCAGAAATTTTCTATGGGTGTAATAAATTTATTTAAAAAAAGCTGGTATCAAGAATTTCTTCCTGAATGAGGTGTCAAAACCACTTGATTGTCTGTCGTTCAATATGCTGTATTTTGATTGGAATTATAAAACCATATTTCTTTTTTCTTCATTATAGTGGCATTACCATCTTGAATGGTATAAAATGATTTTAAAAAAATGTTATAAATTTATAAATCCTTCCCATCTGTTTATCTTATCATTCTGAAGATTCCATTCCCTATTTGATTCTGTTATATGATTAACATTTTTCTATAGTTAATAGAAATCTCCCATCTTATATATAATTTAAGTAGGAAAGTAAGATAAAAAGGATCAAATCTTTCCAATATTTTTTAATCAAATAACAAAATGGGACGACTGTTATTCGGATATATAAATGTATCAGCAACCACAACTAGATTTATTTGTTTACCTAATTTAATATCATAATTCCTTTTATTTTTAAAATAAGTTTTTTTTTTTTTAAATTTCATCCATAAAACCTCCAAAAATGAAACTTTCCTAAACAAAAATTGGATTTTTTTTTTTTATATATATATATATATATATATATATATATATCAATATATCATTTTCAAATTATATAAAAAACTATGTAAGTTTGGAAAAAATTTTTCAGCCTTGCTGATTTCATTAAATTGAAATGATAAAAAAATATTTAAATTTGTCTGGCTATATATTAGGTGTATTAGGTTCTGCTCTATTTTGTATTGAACCTATTCTTTTGTTTATTTAATTTTGTTAAATTTTTTCCTTTTATTTTTTTTGTTTTTTTTATTTTAGACCTTTCTAAAAGGTTATTTTTTTTGTTTAATTAAGTTCATGTTTGTAACAAGTATTTGCATTTTTTTAAACTTTTTTTATTTGAAATATTTGAGATTGATTTGATTGGAAAATCAAAAATTGAGGGTTTTTTTGAAAACTATATTCTCAAAATTTTTATATATATATATATATATATATAAATTTTGTTTGTAATTTATTGAACATTACTGACAAATTTTTTTTTTAAATGTTTCTCTTGTATATTAAGTTTATTTCTTTTTTGTTGAAGGAAAAAAATGTAAAAATTGTTCAAAAGTTTGTTGGTCTCAAGCACTTTCAGGATATGTAGGTGAGATAGTGGCTTGAAATGAGAAATTGGAAATCCAAGTTCAAGTTCCAGTCAGGTTTATTAATCATTTATGCACAAATACCCTAGGAAAATTTATGAATCCATCTACCCCCAACTATGGGTTTAATAGTTGAACTTGTCTCTGAAAGAATCATTATTTTCCAAAAGAATTGTTAATGTAAAAGTCACTGATAATAATTATTTCTGCAACAGAAAATAAGTTTTGGCTTTAAATAATCCATAAAGAGTTGATAATCTGTAAAAAAATAATATCAGTCATTCTGAGCACTTTTGGCTAAACTATTATTATTTATGTCTGTTATATGGATGATATTTTCATTTTATCTAAAAACAAAAAAGATGAAGTATTGAGGGATAATGATGAGGAAGAACATGTTATACTTAATGAAACAAGAAATGTTGTTTATTTATTTTTGAAATTAAAATTCTAACTTTCAGGTAAAGGAATCAAATATTTAAAGTTTTTAATTTCGATAAATTGTCAAGAAGTGAAACTGTTTGTATTAAATCATTGGACACAAAGTAATATTCCAAAAATATTTAAAACAAATTGAGAGAGTTTGTTTTTTAAATAAATTATATATTTTTTGTTGTATTCAATATGAATGAAAAGAAATATTTTAAATTTTAGTTTTTTTATTAAATATCCTTTCTTTGAAATTGCCCTGATCTATTTAGAGGCTTATAATATATCATTATTGTAATTTATGACATTGGCATTATTCAGACATATGGAACTCTATCAATATATTTCTGCCTTTTTTTTTTCTTTTCTATAACGATATTTTTCTCTTTCTCTCTTCAACTTTTCAAGCCTTGATTCAACTTTCTTTGCCTATTTATATCAAAAAGTTATTTTTCTAATTAAATTTGTTACTTTTTTCTTATCAGTAAGAATTCCCTTTTCATTGGTCAAAATAAATTTTCATGTTTTATGCTTGTTAAACTTTTTTTGTCTTTTTTTATATTCAATCTTTTAGAGCCAATCACTTTTCTATTGGTCAAAATAAATTTTTTTTTTTTGATAAATCAATGAATTAAAAGAGCATTTTAAAAGAGTTATTTTTATTTTTTATTCACCACAAAGAAATACAAAAATTAAAAACCATATTTGCCATCCTGGGTAAGAATTTCAAACCATCAATCAACAGTATCAGGCCTTTGATCAGGTTTTGAGGAGTTGGAACCAGGTTTATCAAATTAATTGCTGGCATTCCCAGGTCAAAATAAAAATTTTAGAGTGGTAGCACCTGTTAAGAATTTCATCATTTTTATTTAACCCCCCAAACTGGGGTCAAAAAAATTATGAAAGTGTAAAATAGGTTTTAATACCAGAAATAAATTGTTGAAAATCATTACCAGCAATAAATTTTTTGAAGAAAAAAATATGATCATTTTACATGTTTGAAAAAAAAATATTACCAGCAATATATTTTTTCGAAAAAAATATTACCAGCAATAAAAATCTTGTAGGCATAAAATTACCCATTGAGGTTGATATGCTACAAAACAAACCAAACTATACATTTTTGAAAAAAGAAAAAAAAATATTACCAGTGATACATTTTTGAAGGGAAAAATATTACCAGCAATAGAAATTGTCAGCATTAAATAACCCAAACAAAATAATTATTTAATTTTTATTCGACGTATTGTCCTCATTTTTGTCACCTCTTTATTTCTGAATTCTGAGTCGCTGTTTGCTGTAGATATCTTGACCCATTTGATCAGAAAGTCTCCTTCATATGTCTGAAAATCCACCCACTGCATGGAAATAATCAAAGATGCTCCCATCCTATCCAACCAGATGGTGAGCTTGGATGTGGTAAGTTCACCGAGGTACCCATGGAGGAGGCACTCTCAGTAGTCAGAGACAGATTAACCTATGACTCATCCCTAGAAGAACGGACCAGTATTCCAATAGATAATCTGATGGAGATGTTGACTTTCTGTACACAAACAACACACTTCAGAATGGGATCACACATATATCGACAGGAAGAGGACTTAGCAATGGGCTCCAAATTATCACCAGCATGGCGAATATATACATGGAATACTTTGAAGAAATGGCATTAGAATCTATATCTCTAAAGCCAGCTATATGGTTAAGGTACGTAGATGACACCTTCATACTCTGGCCACACCATGAAGATGTTCAGGTTCTACTGGACCATGTGAACTCAATAAGACCTTTCGATACAGTTCACAATGGAGAAAGAGAGTAACAACACACTCCCATTCCTGGATGTTCTAATATCTCGAACAGAGCATGGGTTCAAGACATCCATATACCGTAAACCAACATTCACTGGACAGTACCTCAATTTCAACTCCCACCATCCATACAGCGTAAAGAAAGGGATCGTCCGTTGCTTACAACACCGAGCAAAAAAAGTCATAAGTGGTGACCAGAGACGTTAGATAAAGAATTGGTCAGTATAAGTAGTACCCTACAACGTAACAACTACCCTGGGTACATGGCAGCAGCCCCCAAAAAACTGGGATAGGCGGGTACAAGAGGAAGAGGAAACAACACTCAGAAAACAGTCTGCCTGCCTTATGTGAAGGGGTTATCAGAGAAAATACAAAGGATCTGCGGTCCATATAACATCAGGACAACCTTCAAAAGCTTGACAACACTTCGCAGATATCTCTCCCGAGTAAGACCCCCCATAGAGGAGAACATGACTAAAGACTGTGTGTACGCTATCCCATGCAGCTGCAAAAAGAATATAAAGGGGACAGACAGGCCGCCCCCCCTAAGGTAAGGCTTCAAGAACACCAGAAAGCTGTAACACGAGGGGAAGTGGAAAAATCAGGCGTGGCTGACCACATATGGAGAGAGAAGGAGAGATCACCACCTCTGTGGGATCAGGTTGAGATCATAGACAAAAACACCATTGGAAAATTCGTAAACTTAAGGAATCAGCACATATGCTAGGCCACAAAAATCTCCTGAGCCGACCAAGCATAGAAATGAATACAATATGGGAAACCAGTAATAAGGAGTGCCAGAGAAAAGCAATAATAACAACAAAATTGCAATATGAGCTCTGGTAAAAACATGCAATGATAACAGCAAAATTGCAATATGAGCACTGGTAAAAAATGATGCTGAAAACATTAGGTTTATAATACCCAGAAATTCATATCCAGATATCCTCAAGGACACATGGAACAGTGGATAAAGGCATTAGTTAGATCCAGTGACAGGACCCAAAGAGTGAGTTCAAGTTCAATAGTGGAGAACTTAAGGGAAGTAACAGAACTTAACTGATAACTGAAATCCATTAAACATGGCACGTGGAACTAGAACAGCCTACCCAGTGTGTGAAATAAATGGTTCAGTTCGACATTCCAACCACCTGAAGAAGGCCGGAGAATACAACAGCCGAATATAAATATGAACAAACATGAGGACAATAGTCTTAATAAAATAAATATGGTGACAAAGATGAGGACAATAGTCCGAATAATGTAAATAATAATATAGAATCTAAAAATATAGAGATAACACCTTTCACTTAGATTTTCTTCTTGTTCTAATCCATATAACAATATTTTCACCACTTCACTGCAAGTAAAAATTATATTTTAAAAAAACTGCTATCTCGATTATATATAATGAATGGCCACCATATATAAAATTAATAGTAAAAAAAAATTCTTAATGAAAAATTTTGATTTCTTTTAATTCTTTAAAGAATCTAGTAATAAAAGAAATGCTGAAAACAACAAATTTAATATCATAAGAGATTTTTAAATAAAAATGTTTCTTTCAAAACTAAGCAATAATAACATAGTTCACAAAGAGAATGGCAATAATATTTTAATATATATATTTTATCATTAACCAAAAAAAACCCCAAAATTTTAAAATAATTTTCATTTTTTCATTTTTTTTAATTTTGTTAAAAAAAAAAAAAAAATAAATTTAATTATCTACTATAAAGAAATTAAAAACATCTAACCTTATCAGAAATAACATCCTGCTAATGAAATCAAAATATATCAAACTAACACATATGTATTACAGCTTATCAACCCTTTAAAGAATTTTTGAATTTTGTTGAAAATATTTATTATAAAAATAATTATTTTTTTTTTGACAGTTTATCAACCCTTTGTGGGTTATTTGAAATTTTTCATAAATTGGATTATAAGAATAATTAATTTTCTTTTTTTTTAGTTTATCAACCCTTTAAAATTTATTTTTTTGAAACATATTGGATTATAAGAATAATTAATTTTCTTTTTTGACAGTTTATCAACCCTTTATGGGTTATTTTCAACTTTTATTTTATTGGATTATAAAAAAAGAGAAATTCATACTTTTATGCTTAAGTTTTAAAATTGGGTTATTTTTAGCTTTGTAAAAAACAACTGATTTTTTTTTTTTTTAACAAATGAATATTGTATTATACAAGATTTTTGAGAAAAATAATGATTTTTCTAGATATGAGTCCTATTATTTTTAAGAGACCATAACTGTGTGGGGAGATTTAACCTTTTGAAGGATATTTGCATGTAAGTAAAAGTAATGAACCTGAGTGGAATTCAAACTTGATTTTCAGTTTTCTCTTTCCAAGTGGCTATCCTCATTGTGCCCCAAACATTTTGAGCCTTGGACCAGTGTCATGCACGACATTTTTCCACGGACTGGGTGGTGGTGGTGTTGGAGCTTTTAACTTTATGCACATAAATTTGAAGATTTTAAAAGACTAATGTATCAATAAAATGAGACTTTGATCCATTTCGAAAATGAGACTACGATAGTCAATAAAATGAGACTACGATAATCAATAAAATGAAAAAAAAGGATTTTATTCTTTCAGTGCAGCCCAATATCAATCATAAATAAATTTTAAGTGTGGTTCAGTTTAACTGCTGCCTGTCCTTATACCATGTATAGACTTATGGCCACATCACATTGAAATACCATTTCTTGTATGAAAGCTGAAGTTAAGCAATGTCAAACATGGTCAGTACCTAGATGGGTGACCACTTGGAAATACCAGATGCTGTAAGCTTGGATGTGTGGGTGGTGTAATGGATAATGACTCAGAATTGTCAATTGCAGGGTCAAGTTCCAATTCCTGTTGGGTTCATTATTTTTACAAATACCCCTGGATAAGATATGAATTCACTTCTCCCCCTAGCTATGGGTTAATTACTAAGATTTGTATTACTGAACCATTATCATCAAAGAAAAAAAATTCTTAAAATCTAAAAATATTTGCTGGCTTTAAATAACCTGCAATGGGTTGATAAGCCATAAAAAAATTAATAAACTTGCATATCCCGTTTTTTTCTGAGGGCATTGAAATTAATAAATAACATTGGACTGGTATATTTTTTATTCCATCATTGTGATGTTATTTCTGATAATACGGTTAGATGATGATTTAATGAATATGCATACACCTGGGTTCCCCCTCAGAGTAATATGATTGGCTGGTGTCAGCCATAAATACAGACTGATGTGGAGGTACAGGAAGACATATTTCTTTTATTGCATATTGCCTACCATTTAAGGACCAGTCCATTAAGGTTACCTGCTAGATTGTCCTACCAGGTTACAGTAGTCAACAACTACTTTGCTACTTCAAACAAATATATCCCTTCCCGGGACATATCCGATGATTTGTAAGATTTTAAAATTAGTAATAAGAATTATTACTTTAAAATTTTTGTTCAATAATAGTCATATGAATATTAATATATGTTTTTGTTGAAATGTTGTTAATTAAAAAATATAAGAATTAATTTGCTTTAAGGAAACATTATCAAAAATGTACAATACTTATTGAATTTTTAAAAAAAAATATATATATATATATATATATATATATATATATATATATATATATATATATATATATATATTGGAAAATATTTCTATAAAAATTTTAAAACATATAACAAAATGACAAAATAAAAAATATACCATACCAACATCATTTAGATAATTTAGATGCCATACAAAATTGAACATTCCCCATTCAAAACAAAATCAAAATTTTATGTTGGATAATTCTTCTTACTTTGCCAGTTCAAGATGACTGACTGAACATCTCTCTGACCAGAGCTCAATATGGACACATTTAAACTGGCATTGAATTGTACTAGCATCAGTATGCAACTTACTCATCAAGAACATAAATGTCATTCATAACTCTTATTGCAAAAAGTGTTTAAGTGATGGAGGCACTTGTTATAAAAACAAGAAACCAACCCTTAATAACATTAATTCTGAACATGGCCATAATGTACTGGCTGTATTTGGAAATCAAGAATACATCTACTTTCATAAATGTTTGTACTGTCTAGCACTTACTGTTTATTATCGAAATATAACAAAAAAAAATAAAAAATAAAATTGAAATGCCTAAGAGTTTAGGTTTTAAGTGCTTAGAATCAACAAAAAAGATGGACAGTTTTTTTTTTTCATTAAATCCAGAAAAAAAGAAGGCATTTGTGATATATAAATTAATGTTATAGTAAAAAAAAAAAAAATAAACCAATGTCTCTTGTCAGTCTTGTTGAATAAAACCTGTATTAAAGAAGGATTGCTGCCCAAATACACTCTCTTATTTTACACTATTTAGTTAATTGCAGTTAATTTCATGCCACTTAATAGAAGGATTACAAAACAAACACTCAGAACCGAAAAACTTTATCTGGGGATTCATAAAAGGAAAGATAAAAAAGAGATTTAGAAAAATATAAATTAATATTGAATTTTAGGGACAGAGGAAACTAGTTAACCAACCTATAAATAAAATTCAAATAAATTTCAGAATAGGATCTGAGAAGAATAGCAAGGAGATAAACATTGATTAGAACTACAAAGGACTGGAAGTTGTGGAGAACCATTACCAGCCACATTCTGAAGGGACATAACAGATATAAATGTCGAAATGGATTCCCAAAAATTCTATGAATATCATTTCTTTACACAGTTTTCAGTCTTCATTTACAAAACTGATGTTGACCAGAAGAATAGTTTGACTCTCACTAATTATTGATTCATGATTTTGAATTGAGAATTTTCAGCATTTTATCTTTGTAACAAGCTAGGCTTTGACATCAGTTGACATTTCATCAATTCTTCTCTGAATCAAATCTGTTTGATGGCAATGGTTATAAAACACTTGATGAGTCCTGATTCAACAAAGTTTTCCTGAAAATTTCAAAGGCAGCCATATACTATTTTTAACACTTAACAGTTTTTGCAATGATTTGTACAATTTTATAAGATGCAATCATTCCATTTCACATTTGTCTGTCTGCTTTTTCTAAATCTGCTCTTGTGCTCCTGTAACGTAGCCTCCCTGTGCCTTTTTTGTAAATATTTTCATGGTAACCCTAAACCAATTGTTTTTGATGGAATGGAATAACCAGTCACCCCCATGAATGATTACACTATAGGTAGTAAGTATCTATAAAGTCTACTGTCTATGAGAGACTGGAACAAGAGTGAGAGCAAGATGATGCAAACATGTCTGACCTTCCAATTAGTGGCACTCACTACTAGATTGAACTGTGTGTATAACTGTACCATATTTCATATTGTATTGGTTGTGTACAATAAACCTTTCTTCTATTATCCACCTGGTGTTAAGTATTTATTCCCTTAGCATGGAATTTAATAACAATGCAAATTTCCTCTATGGTATTCCTAACTTTGATTATTTAAGTTATTCTAGATTGGAAGCAAATTCCTATCATTTTATGCTTGAAATGGCTAGATGTAACTTAAGTTCAATGCTAACAGTTTCCTCTCTCACCTTTTTTTATAAATACTTTTCATATAATTGTTCTGATGAACTTTCCTCTATGGTACCTAGACTTTTATGAATTTAAGTGCAGTACTAGATTGGCATTAAAAGTCTCATCATTTTATGGTTGAAATAGTTAGATATAAGCTCCATGCTAACAGTTTTCTCTTGTGCTTCTTGCTTGTAGAAGTTTCGGGCTTTTTTTGCTTTCCAGTCAAGTTTGATCTTTAAATATTTAAATGCAATGTCAGTTGTTATCGACTGTCTTAATTTCTGTTATTTTATTGTTCTCATTCCATAATGTTTTTCTTATATTCTTTCACGCTCAGTAATACCCTGCATCTTAGAATAGTTGTTTCTAAATATTGTTATGGGTAGAATTTTTTGTTTTTCTTTTGTCATAGTTTACTTTCTTTTGCATTTCTTTCACACCCCTGCTAATCTAACCCATTCTTGTATTCAGGACTTGAGAGTAAGTTACTTTCATATCTTAAGACAATGGTTTGAAATATATTAGAAAAAAAAAACAATACTTGCACAGTTTTCTCCCTTGCATATTTTAATGACAATAACAGTGACAGAAATATGTATTGCTTAAATGTCATCTATATCTGTATTTATTTTAATCTCTGATCAATGAAATAACTAATAATAATAATGTGTCATTTTAGTGTAATGTTTGGGTCAGTAATTGTGGTTATCTAAGTTTAAGATGAGACAGATTGAAGACCAACTTTTCCTCTTCTGCTGGCCTTGTGTCACATTTTTGTATTTGCAAAATATATATTAATTTCCTCTATGGCACCTAGACTTTATGAATTTAAGCATAATGCTAAATAGGCAACAATGTCTCATTTTACACTTGAATTTGCTAGAGATTCTCAGATTTTTTTTATACAGCTAAGTCACACAAGAAGTGTGTGTGTATGTATATATATATATATATATATATATATATATATATATATATATATATATAAGCTTTGGAGTGGCTAGAATGGAGATCAACGTGTTTTAGTGGACTCAGCAATTTTCAATCTGCTTGTCTGAATCATCTTCAAGAAGCGAGAGCAAGATCTAAAAGGTCAGCCAATCTAACAGTGATCTCATTTCACAATCCTCATGCTTGTTCCATATGTGGCCTCCTTTGTAAATCACTAGCGGGTTTTAAATGTCACTTAAGATTATCGCATAAACTTTCATAATTGAATCAATAAGCTGTCTGATCCTCATACGTCGAAACTGATGGGAGAGTCCATTATATATATATATATATATATATATATATATATATATATATATATATATACACACACACATACTTTTATTAATTTGTCCATGAAAGCAGGTGGAAAGAGTGAGGGTCTTACTTGTAATATTTCCTGATAAGAAAACAGGCAAGCCAGTGGTGTCCTCTATGTACCTGGTGAGACCATGTGATTTTCTCTGTATGCCCTACCACTGTGGGGTTGTGACACTTGTTTTCTCTGCAGCCTTGGTTTCACAGGGATTAAGCAAACACATCTTAAAATTATGCACAAATGAAAGCTGATGCCCTTCACCAACTGTCATATGGGCCTTATAAATTTCTCTTACCCGAAGGGAGGTGCTTGCTCTTTGCATGTCTACAATTTCAATAATGGGTTTATCCATTTTGCCTGGATGTTTTCTTTTTAAATGCTTTAAAACTCTTGATGGTTTCATTTGAAAATAAGCAATCATATATAAGATTGATTGATTTTATTTTTTTATGGCTTATCAATCATTTGTGGGTTATTTAAAACTGTAACATTTTGAGTAATTTTTTTTTTTCCTTTTTTGAGTTAACATTGTATTAATTTGTATGAGATCACAATTTTTCCACATAAATGTCTATTTAATCCATAGCTGTGGGGAGAAGAGAGATTTCACAAAGGGTATTTTCACATAAGAAAATGATAGGAACTAAACTAGAATTTGTACTCAGCTCTCTGATTTTTCAGTCTGAGCTGACATCCAATACACAACCTGCACACCCCTTGTCTTCGGTCAAATAAGTTTTCAACAAAAGCTAGAAGACAAACACTCCTCTGCAGTAGTCATGATTAATGATAGAAAGGATATGAAAATAAAATGAACAAGCATAGGGTTCTTTGGTTTTAGTGATTAACCTTAATCTTTACATTTAATAAAGTGATATTTCATTATCTGCTATATTTAATTTAACTTATCAATATCTGTGTTATGAAAGAGACATGTGCAAGACAGAGTTGGCATTGTTTGAGTACACTCCTCTTAGTAGCCAAAACCAAAAAGGTCACCCAATACTAGCCCCAAGAGCCACTGAAGGTAGTTAGTTTCTGAATGATTTGTGTGTTATTGTTGTAGCATACCTATGGCTGATAATGGGTATGCCCCCATTCCCATAAATACAATAGTGAATACTGTATGTGGTCATGAGTTGGAGATTCATTATGGTATTCACTTGACTCACTTCTAGCAGTTGACTACTACTTCTACACACCACTGGCAAATCTTATATCTGTTGTTCTTGTCCTAAGTATTATCATTCATTACCAACCTTTGCTTGATTATTCTATTCAGTAACCTTCCCTAGGTTACAACAGATATGAACCTAAAAGAAAGAAGTTGGAATTCATTCATTCATTTTCTACAGTTTATTGGTCCTTTGCAGGTTATTTAAAGCCACAAAATAGTTTTAGACTGTCAGAAATTTTTTTTCTTTTTTTTTTTAGATAATAATGGTTTAGTAATGTAAGTTTTACTAATATTCCATTTTCACTTACAATCCTTCAATCAGATTCTATAGACTGGTGCTACAAAATCATAAAGAACTTTAGTAAATAACAATAACCATTATTTGCAGGGGAAAATGTCTCCACTCCTTCTTTCCTCTTCTGCTATCATTTTATCTCAGTGACTTGACAAGTGCTTAACTGGCTTACCTCTATCAGCTTCTTTTGATTGTTTGCTCTTATCAACAATCCACACTCTAGTGTGAGTGGCCATGATCAAATGTAAATAAATGGTAGAATTAAACAACAAACTGAATTGACAAAGTTCATAAAAGTATTTTATATGTAGAGTGGCTATGGTTAAATGCAGATAAATGGTAGAACTACCCTACAAACACAATTGACAATGTTCATAAAAGTATTTTGCAATCATTCCAAGATTGAAACCAACACACACTAATTTATTTTTGACTTCTCCAAATTATGTTATCATTTATTTAATTTAATTTTATGAAACATTTTTTAAAAGTAGTGTAAACTTCTATATTATGAAATTATTAATATCTAATATAGTCAATAATACTGTATGTTTTTGTTTTTTTGTACCAGTCTTGTTTCTTCTTATTAACAAATTTTACTTTCTTTATTAATGTTGCAACTGATTGACAGTGTTTGATACTTCATACTTACCATATTCTTCCTTTGTTATTTTGCAATTTACCTCTCTAGTATGTCACTGCTATGACAAAACCTAAATATTAATCTATGATCTTCTTCTTGAATAAGCCTGATTGGATCTGGACTCTCATATGGAGCTCATGTATGAGTCCAACTCATTCAGGAATGTAAACTATTGTCTATAAATGATTGCTATCTCAGATCAATGGTTAAAAATAGTTTCAAGGACTCGAATATAAGTGAACATAATGAACCTGGCTGGAATTGGAACTCGGTTCTCTGATTTACAATTCTAAGCTGTTATCCATTAAACCACCCGCATATCCATTGTAAGATTTTTTTTTTATTGAGACATTCATGAACCAGCATCCTATTTTACCCAATGCACCCTTTTTCAGATTGTCCAATTCAAAAGATGCATTCCAAATAATATGCATATATTATTGAAAATCTTCATTTGTTTCTATATGAGTATATATACATTTACATGGGTTATGTTTATAGAGGAGTTTAACAGATTTAATAGCAATAGAAAATGTTGATGGATTTTTAAACTTGAATACATTTACGGTAATTTGTTTTAAGCTGAATCATATTTCAATAAATAAAAATTTCAATAAAAGGTCAGGGTATTTTTAGTTGATTTATTCTGATGGAGATTATTGTCAATGTGAAACTTGTGAAAAACTGAAAAATCCTGACCCCCACCCCCCCGGACCCTGGGTTAATCCCTGATCTATCAACTATACATGATTTAACCTTACATCAATATGTTGACGTCTTCCTAAATGAATTAATCTCAGGCACAGTGTTGTCTGCCATTGACACATATCCCCATAGATTCATAGAAAATCAAACAAATACGCTGTGCTAGATTTGCCAGAGAAACTTTGGAATAAAAAGAACTGTGGTGAAAGTGTATATGCAAATATAATATACATATTTTATTTATTTGTATTTCTCTCTCTCTCTATCTATATCTATCTATCTATATCTATCTATCTATCTCTATCTATCTATCTATATCTATCTATCTATATCTATCTATCTATATCTATCTATCTATCTATCTATATCTATCTATCTATCTATCTCTATCTATCTATATCTATCTCTATCTATCTATCTATCTCTATCTATCTATCTCTATCTATCTATCTATCTCTATCTATCTATCTATATCTATCTATCTATATCTATCTCTATCTATATCTATCTCTATCTATCTATCTCTATCTATCTATCTATATCTATCTCATATCTATCTATATCTATCTATCTATATCTATCTATATCTATCTTTATCTATCTATATCTATCTATCTATCTATCTATCTATATATCTATCTATCTATCTCATCTATCTTTTGTATCCATCTATCTATCTATCTATATCTATCTAATCTATCTATATATAAATCTATCTATATCTATTGATATCTCATCTATCTCATCTATCTATCTATCTATTCTTATCTATCTGTTTCTATATCTATCTCTATCTATCTCTATCTTTATATCTATTATCTATCTATCTATCTATATCTATCTATATCATCTATCTATCTATCTCTATCTATCTATCTCTATCTATCTATCTATATCTATCTCTATTTATCTATCTATCTAAAATTACATATATATATATATATATAAAAAGTGAACATAGAAAACAACAAAGATGCAATTTGTCAAGAAATTAGTTCACTTTTATATTTACATATGCTTTCTCTGATATTGAGCATTTATCCCATAAATATAGACTGCCTCTTAAGACTATATTTCTTTATATATATATATATATATATATATATATATATATATATATATATATATATAATATGCAATTATGTTACATTAGAACATGTAAATATCCACTACAAAATTGTACATTTTGTTTCAATGTTAAATTAACATTTCTTCAGGTGGCAAACAATGATGGTACTAAATGATTTTATTCAGAATTTTATATATATATATATATATATATATACACACACACAGGGTGTCCTTAAAGTTCGTGTGCACTTTAAAAACTTTATTTGTATTTGCGATAGCAATAATTTGTAAAAAGGAATAGAAAGTAAATCTCTATTTTTTTAAGGTTTTATTGAAATTTTATTTCAGTTTCCACATGTCCTCCATTGTTAGCAATACAAAGGCTAATACGATTTTACACTTCACGGAAAACATTTGCCAACTGATTTACAGTAATGCCTGAAATCACATTAGTTATTGTAGCTATACTTAAAACTAGGTACATTAAACTTTCTAACATTTTTTACAGATTATTCCTATCGCAAATACAAATAAAGTTATAAATTTTTTAAAGTGCATACGAACTTTATGGACACCATATATATATATATATATATATATATATATATATATATATATATTTAATATAACAGACCACTTTATGGTACCATTACAATAATTATTTCACCAAAATACTTTTTAAATATACTCCATGATCATCAGGTAACAATTCCAACTTATAATCAAAATGAAATGAATTTCGTTGTTGGAATTGTTACCTGATGATCCGGATTTTGGTGAAATAAATTATTGTAATGGTACCTTAAAGTGGTCTGTTTTTCATTAAATATTAGCTCTGTATTCACATTGAGCTCTCAGGATTTCATCCTCCTTGGAATTACCCATTCGGTTTACCAAGTTCTTTTAACTTATATATATATATATATATATATATATATAAGTTGAATACAAGTCAAGCAATTTGTTTTAATTTGTAACTAATTATATAAATAAATTGAATCCTACTTCAATAAACAAGAAGTTCAATAAAAGGTCAGGGTATTTAAATTGATTTTATTCTGGTGAAGTTGAATATCTATGAGAAACTTGTGAAGAAATAAAATTTTTCCTCCACCTGAAACACTGAAAGTCCTCCTGGGGAGATTCTCTCCTACCCCTGTTTGTGAACCAGGCATAGCATTTCAGAGATCATAAAGAAAGGGATTTGGTGGCAGGCTATGTTCACCCATGTTCTGTAGGGACATGTCATTTTTTTTCTTAAAACCATAGCCTTTTCCAGATTTGATACTATCAAATAAAATTTTTTATATATTTGCAATAAAAGCGTTCCTCAGCCAACAGATATTAGATTACACTAACAGTGAAGAAATCTAAGTTTCAAGACGAGGGTATACATGACAGTGTTTCAATGTTGGCAATGTACTCTTGCCATCAGGTTTGATCATTTCTGGTTATCCATTCCTCGGTCGTCTCATGAGACACTTGCTCATAAATTGAAGTGCGTTTTCATCACAGTAAAGCAGGCAGACTGAATATCCACTGAACTTAGTTGGCAGGTAATGGACACTGGTTTTCATATATCCAGATATTTTAAAAGTATATTTGACAAAGTAATATTGTCAAGGGAATTTTGCTATTTTAGCCCAGGCAACACCAGCTAAACTGGCTAACATAAATATGAGAGAGGAAGATTAATCTGTGATGTGTGTACATGTATATACACGTGTGTGTATGTATGTATGTACACTTGTACATATGTTTATGTGATTGTGTGTGTGTGTATATATATATATATATATATATATATATATGTGTGTGTGTGTACATATGTATGTATGTGTGTGTGTGTGTACATATGTATGTATGTGTGTGTGTACATATGTATGTGTGTGTGTGTGTGTATGTACATATATATGTGTGTGTGTATATATATATATATATATATATATACAAACACATATATTTAAAAAGGAAAACTTGTAATGAATCTATATGTGGGTGGTAGTCAAGTTAAAAAAAAAAAACAGATGCAATCAACTGTGAAAAAAGGGAGGGTATTTTTATTTTGCTTTTATTTTATTTTTTTATTTTTTTGTAGAGAAATGGAAAATGTTTTGCAGATGGATTTGCCCCAAAATACATAGATGAATAGTCATTGATGTATTTTAAATCTGCTCAAGATTTTTATGGTTATTTTGTAGGTTATATAGAAACAAATTTCAGATATTTCTTCAAGAACTTGCTACCCACACAAGTATGCACCTTGAGGAAGCTTGCATTTGTGATAACTTTCATATCATCTGAATCAATTCCTACACACACACACACACACATTCAAGCATATATTAACTATAACAGACAATGAATGTCTATTATGTTTGATCATGAGCTGTTCTAAGCTTCGTATAGTGGCTTCAGTTTTAGGAGAAAGGAATGATAAAAATCTGCCCAATATTTGGATATTTTATTATGTTGTTCATCAATCTAAGCTTCTGGCTGACATGAGCCATCATTAGAGTGGTTATATGGACATGACAGCAAAAATGTTCACCATTAAAGATGACATCCTGTGATGTTACATAGAAGTTTGCTATGCGACGATAATGGCCGCTGAATAGCAGACACAAGTCATAAATTTGTAATGCGGTTCTTTGACGTTGTACATGACCATGTGAGAAAAAGAAATGTTATCAACAGAACCATGTGTTTAAATGCATTGTAATATATTGCGACTAGTTTGAAATTTTGTTGAGTGTGGGTTGCTTTGTTTTAAGCTTAGATCAATGGACAACATAAAAAAAAACATATAAATGTTTTTGTTTTTATTTTCTTCCAAAATTAAAGTCACTATATGAAGCTTAGAATGGCTCATGATCAAACATAATAGACATTCGTTGTCTGTTACATTTAAAAAATATATGTTTGAATAATGATATGCTGCCTCTATACTCTCTCTCTCTCTCTATATATATATATATATATATATATATATATATATATATATAGCTGAATATGTGTGTATAAGTGAAGAATTTAATTAATCTTCAACATGGATCTACAAATTTTAATAATTTTTATTTTTTAGAGCATTATTTTTCTTTCAAATTGAAAGAAATGAAATTTTAAAAATACTTTGTGAACAACTTTACACAAAATGTTTTGTGTATTTTTTTTTTAACAGTACAATATTACGTTAGTATAGGTTAAACAATAAATGCATTTATATATGTACACACATATGTGACAAATCTAGTAACTTTATAAGACAAGTCTAGTGTTTATGATTTCTAGATGCTACTGTTGCATGTGTGTGGATGTATATGTCACAAGTTTATGTTGACTGCACTGTGTATAAATTCTAGTTGTAGACTGTATAAAAGAAGACAGGAAGTTATGTGTGCCATTGTTGACGCACATAAACAAGTTAGCAGAATGTCATAGCTAAATGTAATTTTTGTAATGCTGAATACTCAGAACAAATAAACAAAAGATATGAGTAATTAATAGTGAGAATTTTAGTTTCATTTGTGTGACAAATGATCGAGAAAACAACTACTATTCCATGACCATTATCATCACATAGCAATCTTCTATGTCAACATAATAGAATATCATCTTTGATGATGAATATCTTTGTTTAAATGTCTATATAACCACTCTGAAGATGGCTCATGTGATCCGAAATCTTGGATCAAGGAACAGCATAATAAAAATGTTGGACAATTTTTTTCTTTATTTCTCCTGAAATTAAAAAAAGTATACTGAAGTTTAGAACGGCTCATGATCAAATATAATAGACATTCATTGTCTGTTATATTCAAACATATATTGTTATATATATATATATATATAATAATAGTAGGTTAATATACACACACACACACACACACACACATATATATATATATATATATATATATATATATATATATAATATTAGTGGTTATATATATATATATATATATATATATATATATATATATGTTTATAATATTAGTAAATATACACACACACACATATATATATATATATATATATATGTTGATAATATTAGTACATTAATATACACACACACACATATATATATATATTGATAATATTAAAATTATTATATTAATATACACACACACATATATATATATATATATATATATATATATATATATTGATAATATTAGTGGTTAATATACACACACACACATATATATATATATATATTGATGATAATATTTAAAAAATGTTAATATATATTATATACACACACACACACACACACACACACACATATATATATATATATATATATATATATATATTGATAATATTAGTGGTTAATATACACACACACACACACACACATATATATATATATATATATATATATAAATAATATTTTTGTTTAATATACACACACACACACATATATATATATATATATTTAAATAATAATGTTAAGTAGTTAATTTACACACACACATATATATATATATATATATATATATATATATATATATTGATAATATATAATATTACACACACACACACACATACATATATATATATATATATTGATAATATTAGTGGTTAATATACACACACACACACACATATATATATATATATATATATATATATATATATATATATATATAATATTAGTACTTAATATACACACACACACATATATATATATATATATATATATATATATATATTGAGCTTTCATTTACTTCCCACATTCATCCCCCACTCTCATACATACACTCTCACTAAATTTTATTTTTTATTACCGGAGTTATTTTTTCTGATTTCTCTTTGAATTGAATTGATGAATTGGATCGTAAGTACGATTCCAATATAATAAATTATAACCATGGAATATTAGTGTTTAAGCCTTTTTATTTTATATATATATATATATATATATATATAATGTATGTGTGTATATAAAGTTTTTCTAAAATATCTCCTTTTCAAAAAAAATCTATGCTTTTTTGGTTCTTTTAATTGTCACATAATTTTTAAGGTATGCTATATTTATAAGATGATACAACTATCAATGAAAAGGTTAACCAGAATTTGTTTGACACTCAGCATGGAAACATGAACATCAGTGTTTGTTCATTCACTTACTTATCATTTACTTATATCTAATTCTACTTTTGTTCCATATTTGGCAGGGTTTAACTTTTGAGTCTGCAAAAAAAAAAAAAAAATTACTTGTGTGTCACATGGACTGTTATTCGTTTAACACCATTATTATTGCTGCTACATATGGTCTGGTGCTTCTGTCATATATTTAGAGATTTTTAACAAAATCCAAAGAATCCACAATATTATTGGTCCTGACCTGGCAAATCACCTTCAGTTACTTTCCCACCATCTTAATATAACTACCCTCTGCCTTTACTATGAATACTTTCAGTGCAGTACTAGATTGGCGGTAAGGTCTCATCAATTCACAATTGAATTGGCTAATAGTTTTTTTTCTTGCACTTCTCACTTGTGGAATTCTCTTCTGGCTCAATGCTTTCTAGCCAATTTTGATTTTTAAAAATTTAAATGCGATGTCAATTGTCATCTAGTGTACTCTTGATTATTCTTCTATTGTTCCTTGATACTGTTTCTCTTTTGTCTTATTCTCTCACACTCAGTAACTCCTTGTTTTAGTTGTTTTGAAGCCTTGCATGGGATGAAATGATTAAAAAAAAGACTTTTGACTCCCTCAGAATTGTTTGTTTTATAAAGCAGTGATTAGACTTGTAATAAAACCCAAACATATGAAAGTGGATTTATACACTTTCCTTATTCTTGAGAAATGACAAAGATGTTAAACACTATTTATTTATTTATTAAAATGAATAAAAAAACTTGTCTTCATAGTTATTTGTAAATTGGTGAATAATAATGTCTTGTAGTTAATTTACATATTTTGATAGTTTTGTAATTTTTTATAAATTTTTATTTCTTCATAATATCTAAATAATCTTTATATAAGGTAAATAAAAAACATGGAATTGTCATGACACAGTACTGATAGCAGACACAGAAGGGTGTGTAAAAAGAATGTTTATTCCCTTAGCATTACTATTAATGTATATACTTTTGTCTTCCTCAGCAATGTTTATTCTTTTAAAAAGCAGTGATTAGACTAGAAATAAAACCCAAACATATGAAAATGGATTTATACATTTTCCTTATTCTTGAGAAATGACAACAAAGATGTTAAACACTATTTATAAGATTGCTTATTTACAAGAATAATTCTATATTCACAAGATTATAAAATATCTGAACCAATAATAATGAAATATATATTTACCATTTTATAAAGAAATACATATGAAAAGATATGTTTTGTTCATAAATTTATAAAAATGTCTGAAAAGAAAATTTAAATATAATGAGTAACTGTAATTAGAAATTTTTGAAAAGACACATTTTCAAAACATTTCTTTCATTTGCTGTTGCCACATAAATTCACTAAAATAGGTGAAGAGCATATCTTCCTATTCCTTATAGAAGGTGAATGATATATATCTTATTACGTGGTTCAAATATTATTATAATCTTGTAAATAAACATTGCCAAAGGAGTCAAACGTGTATACAGTTATATTGGTTTCAAGGGAATCACTATCCTTTTGAAACACTGATTTTTTTTTTTTTTTTTTTGTGTGGGTATAAAGGTTAAACATGTGTGTATGAAAGCGCGTCAGTCATTCAAAACTGCAATGCCAGAAGTAAGAAATAATATTGTTATTGTGACAGTCTTGGGTTTTCTTTGCCTACCATTTCTGTCTTCTGTCAACATGGCTGATGCTAACCTCCTGGATAGCAACTCATTGTGCCTTCTTGGTTTCACATTTTCCTCTAACATAAAGTGGATTGATTATATTGAATCAATTGCTAGATCTGTTGCTAGGAAAGTTGGTTCACTGTGTTGTCTGACAATTTTTCATGCCAGAATCCATCTTGCACATTTATAAATCTATCATTCATCTGTGCATTAAATATTGCAGATATAGCTGGTCTGGTGTTCCTGCATATATATCTTGAGATTCTTGAAAAAAAATTGAAAAGAGTATGTTATGTTATCAATCCTAACCTGGCATATCGACTTCAGTCACTTTTGCACTGCCGTGACATGGTTTTCTTCCTATGTCTTTTCTATAACTATTTTCATAGCAATTGTTCTAATGAGCTCTCTTGCTTGGTACCATGATCACATGAATTTAACTACTTGTTTGGAAATTAGGTCTCATCATTTTATTGTTGAAATAGCTAGATGTAATCATAAGTTCTGTTTTAATAGTTTCTTTTCTCACACTAACTTTCTTGCTTCCTTACCACCTACTGTAGAAGTCAAGTGACTTACCTGCTAACATGGCTGCCTTCTTGTGTCTCCTTGTATATTTATTTTCTAAGCATAGCTTAGATGTGGCACAAGGCTGAAAGTATGTGGCACCTAGTGAGGATCGAACTCACTTTTCAGTTGTAATTGATCCAGCGTCTTGTGTCTCCTTGTAAAGCAAGCCAGCTAATTTTACCTCATTTTATAGGAGAGTGCTTATACACCAGGTAGGTTGGTTCATTTTGCTAGAATGGACCTGTCCAATACATTTGCATGAGTGGTCTTTTATTATTTCTCCATGAAATGACTCAAGTCAGCTAGCTTTTTGGCTACACTAGCCTACTTGTGTGTCAGACCACTGGCAAGCTAACCAATATTCTACACCTACAATCTTCAAATTTTAAATACATCATCAGTCACAATCTTCCGTCTTTCTGAAACCTGTTCTTCTATTGTCCTTTCTTGTCTGTAAATTTTATTCAATCTCTTTCACTCTCAGTAACCCCTGGTATCTTAGTGGTATTATTGCTTTGCTTGGGGTGAAATGATTAAAAAAAGAAAATACATATATTGGATAAGAACAGACTGGAAAACTGTTCTATTGTTGTTTTATTGGAAATTTAAATACTATATGGCCAATATTATATGACAGTTCTATTGATTCTGGTTAACTGTCAGTAATTCTCATGAGGAATCTCTCCCCTGAGTATGAAGAAACATCTAAGCTCCCTCACTGGCTCTGTAGGTTTCTGAATATATTAAACATCTCCTGTGGCTCTCACCCATGACTCTCGTTTTAGTGAGGGGGTGCTGCCCAGTAAGTAAATTTTGGAAATTTCATACTTTTATTGATGTGATGTAACCTAGGGAAGGTTACTGAATAGAATAATCAAACGAAGGTTGGTAATGAATGATAACACGTAGGACAAGAGCAACACATATAAGATTCACCAACAGCGCATAGAAGTAGTCAACTGTTAGAAGTGAGTCAAGTGAATTCCACAATGAATCTCTAACTGCAGGCTAACATGCAGTATTTACTACTGTATTTATGTGACTGGGGACATACCCTTTATCATCGGTAGGTATGCTACAACATGCTGCTTTCTTATTCATAACTTAAAATCACTCCTAAAGCTGTTGTTGCAACCCGTGTTGCCACTGGCTTCAACCATTCAGACCCAGCATAACTTCATAGACTGTATCAATTAAAGATAATTTCTTTTATTTATTTGTTTCATTATATGAGAGGGTCTGAAATGGTAGTATGGATTCTAGGAAGTAGTGGGAGGAAGAACTTCAGGGGAATGCATGGCCACTTATTGAGATGCGTGCTCCTTAAGTGGGTAGTTAAGTACTGCCTTATTATCATTAATTGGCTTAATTGGGAGGGCACACTTAGGCTGAAGGAGTCATTTCTCTGTTGGAAAAAAGAATACAGGTTCAATTTCTATCACGAGGGTTATTTTTTGTTAGTAAAAGTTTCTTGATTTTTTGGTAGGTTCACTTTAAATTCACTGTTTAAAAGAACTGAAATGTCAACTTGCACTTGTGTACCCACTAAAAATGACATTTATAATGAGATGACAAATATTTTACAAATTTTAGAAAAGTTTCAATTGTCATATATATTTATTATTTGAAACATTATTTTTAGTGGATATTTGTATTTGCGTGGAACGCCCTATGTTTTTTGTTTTTTTTTAACTGTGTTTATTTCATCTACTATGTGAGCAACAATGAGGTTTTAGAGAAAATGGAAACAAAAAGACAATTTATACTTAACATCAGGAATAGACAAGTGAAATTTTTACAGAAGGATGCTGAGGATACCATGGACCGAACATGTGAGCAACGACGAGGTTTTAGAGAAAATGGAAACAATAAGGAAACTTATATTTAACATCAGGAAGAGACAGTTGAAATTTCTACAGAAGGATGCTGAGGATACCATGGGCCGAATATGTGAGCAACGATTAGGTTTTAGAGAAAATGGAAAAAAAAGGAAACTTATACTTAACATCAGGAAGAGACAATTGAAATTTCTACAGAAGGATGTTGAGGATACCATGGACCGGACATGTGAGCAACGACAAGGTTTTAGAGAAAATGGAAACAAAAAGGAAACATACTTAACATCAGGAAGATACAGTTGACATTTCTGGGGTACATAATGAGGAAGGAGGGCTTGGAAAATCTGATACCCACAGGACAGAAGAAAGCAATACGTAACATACTTGATGAGCTTGAGAAAATAGATGGTGGAACAGGGTTTAGAAATAAAGACTATTTAGATAGAACTGCAAGGGACACAATCAAGTAAACTTAGTAAAGAAAATATAGTCTCTGGCAAGATTTGAACCTGCATCCCCAGAATCTTTATTGGAGGAACACAGATTCAAATCCTACCAGAAAGCACGGTTTCTTTAGTAAGTTTGTTACTCAAATGCACAGACCAGTAGACATGGTTTAAAGCAAAAACACTTAAATACAGGTATCAACTAAAAATAACATTTGAAATAATAAAGGTATCAGATTAAAAATAAAAATCCATTAATTCTTTAGAAATACCTATATAATAAATACCTATATAATAAATGAGAATGTCAGTGTGTCACTGTGTCACACGTTTTCAACTTTACTCCTAGAGGCTGTAGCCCAACATATCATACTATTTTGGAATCAGGCCAACTCCATGAGCAAATTAAAAACATTTTGGCCTGGATCCAGACCTGCAATCCTGAAATTTTGGATTCCCAAGTTTTCGTTACTGTGAATGTTTACAGCAAATTTTTTAAATGGGATTTTTTGCAACAAATTTTTTTTGTACAATAACAATTTTTATGACTTGGAAATAAATTTAGGAATAATCAGAATTAGTTGTGAAATCTAGTGAAATTCACCCATGGAATAAAAATAATTGTTTGTACTGAAAGTAAGGACCTACGTACATCAAATTGTTTTTAAATTAAGTGGCGGCAGAAGAAATATCATTGAATATTTAAAAGGTAAGCTTAGATATTAATGCAATAAATGCAGTGATCAATTTTGAGTTCTTCTGTAGTTTATTGTTGCCTATCACATCTACTTGCTACCTATTGTGATGAATGACTAATCAAGAACTTTCCACAGGAGCTACATTAAATGACACCCAATAGAGTGGCTTTTAACCTCTAAAATAATATGTCTGTCTGTCTATCTGTCTATCTCTATCTATATATATATATATATATATATATATATATATATATATATATATATATATATATGGGGAATAAATAACTAAAAATTAAAATGTATATTTATTTTTCACATGTCCAGTGTGATATGACCACAGAGAAAGTAAAAGTTTTAATACTTTTATTGCTTCTTACCAAATATTGTTTGTAGATATATTTGATAGCATTGGATCTAAATATTGAGTTAAGTTTTTTTTTTAAAATGTCAGGAATTTCCAGAATGTAGGTGATTGTGTCATTCCACAGATTTCTTTTCTTTGTTTGTGAATAAGCATGAGCTTTTAAAAAAAAGATAGTACAAATGTTTCTTATTCTCAGTTTTAAATTCATAGTAGGCCTTCTAGACTGGGTGCCACACAAAGCTAGAGAGTCCAGTCTACCCTGTTATTTTACCCATAGTTATAAGGAATTTCCCTAGGCCATTTATGCAAAAGAGAACACAACGGACTCAAATAGAATCTGAACTCTGCTTGCTGATTCCACTTATAGTGTCATTGACTATTACTTTTTTAAAATAATCATTTCACCCTAAGCAAGGCAATAAAGTCACTAACATGCAAGGGTTTACTGAATGTTAAAGGATATGAGAAAAATATTATTAAGGAGAGAGAATAATAAAAGAACAAGAATTAAGAAGACAGATGATAATAATTAATATTGCATTTAAATTTTTGAAGATCAAAGTTAACTGGAAGCAAGAAGCTGGAAGAGTTCTACATGTGAGGAGTGCAATAGAAGAAACTGTCAGCATAGAACTTACAGTTACATCTAATCAATTCATAATCTTATGCCAGATTATAAAATTAATCTGTTAATTTCCTAGGAATTGGTTTATATTTCAGATATGAAAATAAAATTATGTCTTAAGATAAAATAAAAGAAAATCTTAATTTTAGTATAATACATGACATTACAATTATATGGATAGTAAATCTTAATTGTTTAATATTTAATTACCTTTGTAATCTTTTCCTAGGTATGCTCTGCCCATATAGCACAATAAGAGGTGAAGTATTTGACAATGGTATGCAATAATGAATACAGGGTTTGTGGGCAGAGTATGTTTTAGCATGAGATAGCAGTTCCTTTGTTTTTATTCAGAAAACTGAGTCATTTAGGTAAAACTGATTGTACCACATCTTTTATTCATATCTGATTAATTCCTTGTTGTAACCTAGAAAAGGTTACTGAATGAGGAATAACCAAAATGGTAATCTTTATAACATCAACAAAATATAATACTTGCCAGTGGTATGAAGTATGTAAAACATTGCTAGTGGTGGATTACTTAGACAGCATATTACCCACACTTACAATAGTGACCAACGTATTTATGAGGATTGGGACATACCCATTGGAGTTCGTAGCTATGCTATATAACATTCGTACAGCTAATTCCCCCAACCACGATTGACATTGCATTTTTGAAGCTGAAAGTTTAATGGAAAGCAAGAAACTAGAAGAGATTTCCACAAGACAAAAAAAACTAAGTCTATTATTTACATTATTCGGACTATTGTCCTCATCTTTGTCACCATATTTATTACAATGTTTCAGCCGTTGTTCGCTCCGGCCTCCTTCAGGTGGTTGGAATGTTGAACTGAACCCTTTATTTCGCTCACTGGGGTAGACTGTTCTAGTTCCACGTTCCATGTCCTGTTAATTTTCCCTTTGAAAGTTCTCCACTGCCTTAACCGGGTATTGAACTCACACTGGATCTAACAAATGCCTTTATCCACTGTGCCATGTGTCCTTTTACATCCGTGTATAATTTCTTTAAAATATTATAAACCCTAATGTCTTTAAAAAACCATTTTTTACCAGTGCTCATATTGCAATTTTGCTGTTATCATTCCATGTTTTTTACCAGAAATCATATTGCAACTTTGTTGCTATTATCGCTTTCTCTGGCACTCCTTTATTACTGGTTCCCATATTGTATTTATTTCTATGCTTGGTCGGCTCAGGAGATTTTTGTGGCCTAGCATATGTGCTAAGGCAGTGGAGAACTTTCAGAGGGAAAATTAACAGGAGATAACTGATAACTGACATCCATTAAACATGGCATGTGGAACTAGAACAGTCTATCCCAGTGAGCAAAATAAAAGGGTTCATTTTGTTTGACATTCCAACCACCTGAAGAAGGCCAGAGCGACAATGGCTGAAAATTTTTGTAAAAAAATGGTTTGTAAGATGAGGATAATAGTCCAAATAATGTACATAATACCTCATCTCAGAAATATAGAAAGAAATAAGTCTGTTACTATATTCAACTGATTGATCTTTGTTCTTGGAGAAAAAAGTTATTTCCATGAAACTGGGAATCAAAAAGATGTTTCCTTGAACATTCGTTCCTTTTATTTTTTTGAATTTTGTTTTTTTATTCATATTAATTTTTTCCACTTTATTTACTATTAATAAAAAAATTTACTTTATTTACAAAATTTACTTACAAATGATAAATAAAAATAAATTTGTTCTATTTGTGTTTGAGCACTCTTTTAAGAATTGAGTTTTTGGTTATTGAAATTTTATTCTGTCTACACCAATTCTATATTTGTATATATATATATATATATATATATATATATATATAAAATGAATGAATAAATGCTCAAAACTTATCTTTCAACTGCAAGTTTTTAGAAATAACCCTTTTCTTAAGAATTTAAATAAATTGAATTTACTAACGGATGTAATATCTGTTAATAAATTAAATTATATTTATTTAATCCTTTCACCTCAGCCAAGGGGATAAAGCCACTAAAACTCACAAGGTTACTGAGAGTTAAAATCTGAAGAAAAAATATTGACTAGAGAGAACACTAAAAAAACAGGATTCAAGGAGATGGACGATGACTGGAATTGCATTTACAGTTTTGAAGATCAAACTTGAAAAATCACTGGGAAGCAAGAAATCAGAGTTCTACAAGCGAGAGGTGCAATAGAAGAAACTGTTAGCATAGAACTTACAGTTTCATCTAATCAATTCAGAATCTCATGCCGGATTATGAAATTAATCTGTTCATTCCTTAGAAATTACTTGGTTTATATTTCAAATATGAAAATCAAATTATCCCTTAATTATTAATTTTACATGACATTACAATTAAATGGATTGTAAATCTTAGTTGTTTAATAATTAATTACCTTTGTAATTTTTTCCTGAGTACGCTCTGCACATATAAAATGACAAGAGGTGAAATATGTCTCAATGGTATGCAATAATGAATGCAGGGTTTGTGGGCAGAGTATGGTATAGTTGTTCTTTTGTTTTTATTCAGAAAACTGAGTCATTTAGGGAAACTGATTGTGCCACATCTTCTATTCATCTCTGACTAATTCCTACAGCTAATTCTCCCAACCAGTTTGACCTGAATATGTGTCCATATGTTCTCTATGGGGCAATGATCTGGCAAGTGACCAGGTCAAAACATCACGAAGACAAAGACTGATGCTGAAACCATGATTTTGTTGTTTTTGTAGTGTGTGCTATAGCATAAACTTGTTGGAAAATGCTTTTTTTGTTCATTATTTTCACTGCACCCACCCCGCATTAGTAAATATGTTTTAGAAATCCTTGTTGTAGATACTGCTGTTGGCTTAATTAAAAGCAGTGGTAAGCAAAATTATCACATGTAAATGACAACTTGTCATTACTTGTAGAAGATAAAAAAAAAGAAGAAATTTCAACACTGAGATATTTTCATGCTTTTTAGGCAGAAGATTTAAACAGAGTAGGAGGAAGTTTCTTTCTGCTGTAGACTGGTTGCCAACAAAAACCCACTATTCAACCTATAGCTGGGGGGAGAAGAGATGGACTTTTCCCAAGGGTATTTGTATGTAAGTGAATGTAGCAAACTTGACTGGAATTTGAACTTGGTCCTCTGATTTCTCATTCTGATCCAATATCCATGACACCATCTCTATCTATAAAAGGCAGGATGTGTGTGTGTGTGTGTGTGTGTGTGTGTGTGTGTGTGTGTGTGTAAAGAATGCATGGCTGCAATTTTTGATGGATTTGCACCAAAATTTACATGCACATGCTCCAAGTTAGTGGAAAGGCCAAGACTGACTTTGCATTTCCCAACTCCCATCGATAGTGGAAATAATCAATTTTTTCATGCTTCTATGGCAGTTTTCATGTAATTTGCAGCCATTTTCTACTGGCCAGAGTGAGAGCCTATAGCTGGCTGCCACGAATAGGCAGGAAGATTCTATTGGCCAGCATGAGAGCCAACAGCTGACTGACACGAATGTTAACTAGCATGCTAGCATGCAAAAAAATCGATATAGCTGTATTCGTCACAAGTGGGAAAAATTTAAATCTGCATGGCACTTTACTCCAATTGGCTCATTTGCTTGCTTAAACTCAACATTGATTCTGATTCCGCAGAACTGGGTTGGGTGTGAAAAAAAACTTTGTTGTTAACATTCTTTTTTTTTGGTTTTTTTCCAGTTATGAGTCCTTTTTAAAAGCTGATCATTTTGTGTTTATTTTGTTTAGTTCTTTTTTTTAACAGATTTAATGTTTAGTATAGAGCTTAGAAAAAATTTGCAGTGTGATATAGGCAAGAAGTAAGGCATGTAGCAACATCAGCACGGCAAAGGGCACTCCTTTAAAAGGCAAGAAAGGGCAAAAATATTTTAATTCAAGTGATAGCGATTGCTGTATGAGTCATACGATTTTTGAATCAAGCACGGGCAAAGCCGGGCCATGCTGCTAGTATATAAATAGTAAATGATTAACAAAAGTGTGTACACAGCTGAAAAAGAAAGGGTAAGCATTAAAAAAAAAACTTAACTATTAAGAAGTGTGTGTGTGTGTGTGTGTGTGTGTGAGTTTACTCATTACTCGCCCAGTGGGAGAGAAGTTCTCCCTATAGATGAAGGCTTGTCTGTTGACACAGCAACAATTTGGGGCAAAAGAAGAGGATAAGAGGATATGTCTATATGGACTTTGTCCTTGTTTTGTTGTGAGGAACACACCCCAATCGTTTAAAGTATTTTTCAAAAACCATATATATATATATATATATATATAATCTCCAAATAAGAGAAAGAATAGATGGAGTAAAAATCACAAGTTATCTACCATTGGTTGATTAAGTATAATCGTAGTTTTGAAACATGAAAGCTTTTGTGTAGAGATATAAATTGTTTTTATTACAATCTATTATAATATATATATATATATATATATATATATATATTAAAGGTAATAAATCTGTTAGTATTTAATCCAAATGGATCCTAGTTATATAAAATATTAAAACTGATCCACAAAAAGAGTTCAATGTGTTTTATTTATTATTATAGAGCAAAAATTAATACACAATAAAATTCCAAATCACCTCATATGGGGATTAAGCTTATATATATAGATATTTCTAAAGAAATAATAATTTATTTTTAATTATTAATCCGATAGTTTTTTATCACTTAAACCTTACTTTTAGTGGATACCCATATTTAAATGATGGTTTCTCCTACCAAGGGGATGCAGGTTGGAATCCTTCTGGTGGCCTCATGTTTTTCTTTTATAAGATTTCTCGTATATTCAGACTGGTAGATGATAATAATTATACTGTTTAAAAAAGGAAGAAAACAAAAAAAAAAACAGACTGTCTACTCAAATATGGATATCCACTAAAAATAGTGTCTAGGTGATAAAATCTGTTGGATTAATAGATAAGAACCTATTACTTATTTAGAAATTGCATTGTTTATGTTTGACTATGAAATTGAGAATTTGTGACTAGAAGGATTTTACTTAAAAGTACTATTCAATCTTCCTTGACTGGCAATGTCCTTCATGGCTGATTTGGTATAAGCACATCAGATCTCAATGATAGTTTCTTGTATCAAGAGGAAAACTGGTTTGAATCCAGCCAGAGGGTGCATGTTTTTCTTTAATAAGATCTCTCAAATTGTCTGGTAATAACAATGATAAATATATATATTTAATATATATATATATATATATATATATATATATATATATATAATAACACAGCATCTATTCAAATATGGGTATCTACTAAAAATAATGTTTAAGTGATATATAATGTGTGTGTTGTAACCGAGGAAGGGTTACTGAATGAGGAATAACAAAACAAAGGTTGGAAATGAAATGGTAATCTTTATAACATCAACAAAATACAATACTCACCAGTGTCATGAAGTAGGTAAATGACTGCTTGTTGTGGACTATTGAGACAGCATACTACCCCCACTTACAATAGTGTCTAACATATTTATAAGAATTGGGACATACCTATTAGTGTTCATAGGTATGGTATATAACATATATATATCAAAGATTGTTAACACTTCACAGAACACATAGTTCAGTAAATACAAAAAAAAGAGACCAGATATTATTATATAATAAATATATAAACATCAATGGCTAATTATACTTAAGCTTAACAGCCACTCCTCCTGCTTAGTGGGATGGCTGGTGGGACTTAATATATATTTATAGACTTCAGGTGAGCCTTCCTTATTATCAAGGACATATCTTGTTTGTGGGACCAAGCTTTCTCTGAACCAGATGTCTCAATGCACTTATGGAAATTTTACAAACTACTTTTCCAAATATTGGCTCGTACATGTTTATGTCTAATGAAAACCAAAAGTGTTATTTTTAAATGCCAGTTGTCTGAAATTTGGACATTTTTTAAAAGACATTTTGAAACAAAAATGAGACTTTAACTTTCTAGGTACACTGTGATAATACAAAGAGATAACATTTGGCAAATACATCATCAGCTGGGTCAGGATATAAGCAAATATGAATATGAGTATATTCATTAAGTCTACCATCTGTTCCTGCTTTAGATATTGCTGTCACATCTGGTCTGATGCATCTGCTATATATTTAGAGATTCTAGATAAAACATAAAGTAGAATCTGTAATGTTACTGGTCCTGACCTGGCATCTCAGCCTCAGTCACTTTCCCATCTCTGGAACGTAGCTTCCCCATGCTTTTTCTATAAATACTTTCATGGTAATTGTTCTGTTGGATTTTCCTAGACTCTATGAATTTAAGTGCAGTATTAGATTGGCAGCAATTTTACAATTGAAATGGCTAGAGATAACAAAGTTATATGCTAATAGTTTTATCACATTCTCGCTTGTGGAACTCTTTTTTTTTTTTTTTTTTTTTTTGGCTTTTTGTTTTCCAGTCAACTTTGATCTTTAAAAATTTAAATGAAATGTAAGTTGTTATTTTTTGTATTCTTAATTCCTGTTCTTCTATTGTTCCCTTGCCTTAATAATGTTTGTTTTTCTCATATTCTCTAACACTCGGTAGATCTTTGTGTCTTTTCTTGATTGACTTGCTTGAGGTGAAATGATAAAAAGAAAAAAATATTACTGTAATCCACTGAAGTCCTTCTTGAGGATGAAACATGGGACACAATTTTTTTCCACTATGCCATTCAATACTATGAGTATTTGTTAGTCACCAAATATAGCACAAAACTGTTCTTTTTAATTACCATAATTCCCCATATATAATACACCTTTATCCATAATACTCACACCTAAAATTGTGCTGAAAATATGGGAAAATGCTTCTACTCATGCATAATACGCACCCCTTGTTTGGTAATAAAACCCTATATATTGTACTTCTCCAATTTCATTATGGCCAGTGTTTCCTACTTTTTTTAAAAAAAAAAATGGTTTTAAACATCGAATAATATTATTCTAATTTACTTTTATGATAATTCTTTATTTTACATTTGTATGTATTGTTAGGTACATATGATTTATTTGACATCCTTATGGGGTTGCAAATGCCGAATGTTAGTATCAAATTGTCGTATGTTTGTGGTGAGTAGTCATTTCTCAACAGAAATTGACCTATGAAATGGCAATTTTTTAAAGATTCTTTTTGTAGCTATGCATAATACGCACCCCTAATTTTGCTTATTTTTTTAGAAAAAAATGTGTATTATACATGGGGAATTATGTTAATAATTCTATATACTTAAAAAAAAAAAAATACTGGACTCCTCTAACTTTATAAGAGCCAGATCATGTCAAAAATGAAGTACTGTTGCCATATTTTGGCAGGAGCTGCTCAGACCTCACTTTCCAGCCTTGATAGTCAAAAATGTCTCCAAAACCCTTGTCGGTGACGAATTATTCTCCACCCTCAAACTTCTCTCTCACAAGTAGGATGTGGCTGCTCTATTGCTACTTTCATGGAAAGTGCTCAGACAAATTAAATTCCTTGGTTCTGCCATTTCAAACATTCACCACTAGGACCCGCCATGCCACTTACATAGTAGCAAACCATCTTCATCTCCTCAGTATTTCATTGGTGAGAAGTAATTTCCACTCAAACAGCTTCTTCCCATGAACCATTGCTCTGTAGAACTGATTCCCAAGAGAATGTTTCCTTGATCACTACAATTGTGACCTGTTAAAGTCTAGGATTAATTGTTATCTTCCCTTTCTATCCACACAAATTGCCTCTTAAGGTAACCCTCTACTTCAAGTGCCCCCCACACCCAGTAGGCTTACTGTAAAAAAAAAAAAAAAAAATAATAAATCTTATTTGTTGACAAGGTGTGACACAAGGGGTTGCTACAAAAACTTTATAGCTGTGGCTCTGGAAGAGTCTATGCAATTATTGAGTCCTTTATCTCAGGCAAGTCCATGAAGCTTTTATCAGTAACCAGTTGTCTGAAGCCCAAGAGATCAATGCAGCCATCCCCCAGGGCTTTCTCTTTGGTCCTTATCCTCGGTTTTCTGCTTTTCATTAATGATCGGCTGAGGAACATTTTCAATTAGCTTGGCTAGTTTGGTTTCTTAATTGAAATTTCTTTGAAAGTACATAGACAGATTTGTTTTTTTTTTTTTTTTTTTTTTTTTTTTTGCATTTACTTCTAAAATGAAACTAACTTTTAAGCATGGCCCAGTGGATAAAAGCGTTGGTTGGATCTGGTGACTTGACCCAAAGAGTTGTAAGTTCAATACCTGGCTAATGCAGAGGTGAACAAAAACTTGAAAAGTTGAGTTAAAAGGAGATAACTGAGACATCAGGAAGACGCATGGCATATGGACCTAGAACAATTTATTCCGGTGGACAAAATAATAAAGAGTTCAGTTCAAAATTTCAATCATCTGAAGAAGGCTGCAGCATACAATGGCCGAAATGTTGTAAATATGGCAATGAAGATGAGAACAAATGTCTAAACAATGTAAATAGTGTAAATAAGCAGAAGAAAATTAAAATCTGAACCACTTTAAAATTGTTTTATTAGTGAAAACAGACAGGCAAAATGATGTTAAAGAACTTTTAAGAAATAATTAACAATATGCTGACAAAATATTTTTATTATTGTCACATAGTTTACTCTTTTGCTTCATTGCAAGTTTGGTTTGGTTTATTTTGTTTTACGGAATATTAAACTCAATAGTTTATTTAATGCTGATAAGATTTTTATTGCAGGTAATATTTTTTTTCAAAAAGTATTTCTGGCAATATTTTTTTTTTCCAAAAAGTATTTCTGGCAATATTTTTTTTTTCCAAAATGTATTTCTGGCAATTTTTTTTTTTCAAAATTATTTTGGCAATTTTTTTTTCCAAAATGTATTGCTGTATTGCAATTTTTTTTTTTTTTTTTTTTTTTTTCCAAAATGTATTGCTGGCAATATTTTTTTTTTTTTCCAAAATGTATTGCTGGCAATATTTTTTTTTTTTTCCAAAATGTATTGCTGGCAATATTTTTTTTTTTTTTCCAAAATGTATTGCTGGCAATATTTTTTTTTTTTTTTTGCAAATGTATTGCTGGTAATAATTTTTCCTTCAAAAACTTATTTCTGGTAATAATTTTTTACAAAAATGTATTGCTGGTATGAAAACCTATTTTTACACTTTCATAGTGTTCTGACGCCAGTTTGAGGGTTAACTATTTGACCATAGTTGGGTCCCTAACAGGTGCTACCACCCCAGTGACTGTATCAAAAGCAGAACTCTTTGGAGAATTTAAATCATCAATTATTTCTTACCAAGAATCTGCTCTGAATTGTAAAATAAAAAAAGCCATAAAACTAAGACATTATTTAATTAGAGAAGCTTTTAATTGCTTTTATAAATAATATATATTAATGACAATATTGTCTTAAGAAAAAAAATAATTAAAAATATGCTTACATAAAACCATTTTTGTTATTGCTATATGTTTTTTTACTCTTTTGCTTCATTTGATTTACAATCTTAAAATATGAAGTCTTTGCTATGTTTTTTTTTTTTTTTTTTCCCCAAGAGTGTATGTACTGTATTTTCTTGTGTTTAATATGATAATATGAGAAATTTTGAATGAAAACTAAAGACTGAAATGGAGGGGGGGTTGTATTATACACAAGTACACATTTTCATACATAAATCAAAGAAAATGTGACTTCCAACACAGAATGAATCTACATTCTCTATATCATGCCAAAACCACTTTTAACATAGATGTGCTTATAGCCACAAGTGACATCAAAGCAGAGCATGGCTCAGTTACCCTTTTTTTTCTGGAAAGCAATGCTTTATTGGAAGCATGTCTAGCTTAAAGGTACTTTCCCAGGTTAACAAATATGCAGGCTTGATCCCTTATTTAATCCTAGAATACTAACCATGTGTATATAGTACCCAGCACAAATTTTCCTATTTTTAATTACAATTTTCAGTACCTGATTTTCTTATCTAAATAATGTTTTTCAGTTCCTATTAATGTTAACTCAAAGTACAAAGTTTGAAATGCTTGCATGTAAAATATTTCAAATAAAGATTTATATTTAATATTTTTTTTGATATTTTCAATATCGGGTATAATATACCCATGGTTAGTAGTGGTGTAACTTTAATTGATGGTTAGTCATCTAGGGTTAATAATACTTTCAATTTCTCCAGACCAGTAGATGTCAATTTCAGTATTAAAACAAAACAAAAGAAAAAACACTCAAACATGTGTACTGTATTTTTTTTGTGTATATTATGAGAAAGACATTTTGAATGGAAATTAAACTAAAGGCAAAAATATGGGATCGTATTATACACAAGTACATGTTTCCAGGAAGTTTTACTGGGTTTAAAAAAACCTCTTATTTGAAACAGCATGATTGCAAATACACTCACTTAACACAATAGATAATGAAACACAAAGTAAAAACAGGTATTGATAACAATTGTTTACAAAAGGTATTTGATAGGTCAGCCATACTTGTTGTTTGGGAAACAGCATAATTGAATGTCTTTGGTCTGAAAGACAGGAAATTCACCGAAATTGATTAAAAAAAAATAATAAGGGAATATACAATATCTGTCATGTTTTGATAACATTATGTAACAACAAGGACCTATCATATGAAGTATGTACATATTTTGAGCTTTTTTTCCGCTTGAAAACTCCTGTGATAATTACCATGCTGTGAGGGTGTTTTGTTTGATTATAGGTCACTGTCTGAAAAAGACACTTCTGGTAAAAACGTATGTACGCATCTACACTTGGGAAGAAGTTTAAAATTAACAAAAAATAGAGATATCTACTCAAACATATGTACCGTATTTTCTTGTGTATAATACGAGACATTTTGAATGGAAATTAAAGGCAAAAAATGGGAATCTTATTATAAACAAGGACACATTACCAGAAAGTTTTACCGGGTTTAAAAAAAACCTCTTATTTGAAACAGAAAGATTGCAAATACACTCACTTATCACAATAGTTAACAAAACACAAAGTAAAAAACAGTTATTGATAACAATTGTTTACCAAAGTTATTTGATATGTCAGCCATAGTTCTTGTTTGGGAATCAGTGTAATTGAATGTCTTCGCTCTCAAAGACAAGAAATTCACTGAAACTGATTAAAATTTAATAAATGGAGTGAAGACAAAAATAAACATCAAGACAGTGAAATACCAAATGACAAATGGTTTTTGAGTCTGAGGATTGCTCATTGTTCTGTGTTAAAAAAAATGAATGCTTTTCAACTAACAGTTTGCATTCCCACCAAAACATGCTTCATGATCCCTTTGAAAGGTATTTAAGCAAAGTTTCCAGACAGACAAATGAGAAGAGAAAACCATCAACAGATGACAACAGGTCACAATGCTTAAACAAAATTCCCTTATACATTCACCTGTCTTCCTGACCAAGCTATGGAACACTTACACTTTCCTCATCACATTTTCCCTCACCTTTTCTCTCTCACACATGAACACAAAGAAATCACATTTTTTTTTCATCTTGTAAAGCAACTACAAGGAAAGGACTATATCCTGACAAATATAAGCACTTTAACACATACTAAGAAAAATTTAGTTGTGAAAAAAACTGAGAATAAAAATATATATTTTTATATTTAAACACTTTTTTTAACCCTTTTTTTTTTTTTTTTTGTGGGCTGATTCAAATCCATGACAGATATACACAAAATTTGTCATGTTTTTATATAAAGTGCCTTTCTCCACAAAAATCAAAAATAAGTATTGCAACGGAAATTTGGAGACAAAACACAATGACTAAATATCAGGTTTGTTTCTATTCTTTAGTGTTGTGAAAAATGAGATATTTTCATGAAATCTATGTAGAACACTAAGATTTTAATGGATAATATGGTATAACTTTTCAAAAAAATTACATTGCAATGAATATCAGGCCAGATTATACTCAAGGATATAATTTATTCCCTATTTTCAGCTTCAGAAACATGAGACCGTATTATAGTCAATTTGTATTATATGCAAGAAAATGCAGTGGTTTTTCTCAGATTAAAAATTTCTGAATGGTAATATTAGCTGTTTTCTTATAAGGAAACATTTGATGCTCATTGACCAAGCAGCCAGTGCTAACTTTTAAAAAAATTTTTTTTTTTTTTTTTTTTTTTTTAATGATTTAACCTTGATGTTTCTCAACCAGGGTGCATATGGACCCTGGAGGGTTCATGTAACATTACTAGGGGTTCACACAAAAAATGGCAAATTGGAGGTTACTATTCTGGTAATTCAGTGTGTGTGTATTGAAGGGAAATTGGTGTATCTAAGTATTATTTACCCCATCTCCCCACTGAGACGTGATATGACACAAGGTTGTGTTTAATGTAAGGAACCCGAGCATGTATGCCCGGGACAAAAATTGCTAATGGAACTGGAAACTGGATTCTTGTACACAAAAACTTAAAGAAAAGATATGCAAAAAACAATATTGCATTTTCATGTGTATTTGTTATTTTAATTATATTGCTTTTAAAATAGTTGGAGTATTTTGTATGTTAAACGAACTTTTAATTTTTCACAAAAATGAATGAAAATTTATTGTACTAAGCTATGCACCTGAGGAAAACCAACTGTACTTTGTACCCCCTTACCTGTTTACTCTTCTCCCCAAAATTTGGTTTTGATCAGTCAATGTATGGCTATTTTAGAGGGGGTGATGGATGGACAGACTAACGGAAGTCTCAGAATCTTACTTATTATAAAACGCAGATTGTGTGTGTGTGTGTCTGTATGTTTATATATTGGATCGGATTTCCTACATTTTTCAACCGATTTCAACAATTTCAACGATTGCTAGTTTTATATATAGATGTGAAATACCTTGAGATATGGGAAATGCAAGGTAATTGAACAGCTGTAAAGATTAATCAATTTGTTCAAATACCTGAACATTTGAATTACCTCGTTAATAAATAACACTATTTTGATGTCATATATTTATGTATTGATCATCGGTTTATTGATTAATATCTTTCTTTATTTTCTTATCATAGCTTTCCTTAATTATCTGAACTGTATTCATTACTAACAGTTATATTTTGTATACTGTCAGGTTGTTGGATTGAAAACAAAACTTTTTTTTTTGCATGTTCAGACATGTATCTTAGCCTACAGATCATGAAAATCATAATCATTTCTTCGTGTTATAAATTCATCATTATCAACATTATATATTCATATTGGTATAGCTGAGAATACACCAAATGTATTCCTTGCTGGAGTATGACACTAAACCCCAAAAGAGGTCACCTTCTGGACTGATGTCTACTAATACAAGTGTAAACCACAGCTGACTTGTACATACAGATTCTAGTATAAATGCAGCTGAGTTTTACCTACAACTTGATTTTAAACCTGTGCAAGTTTTACTTACAGATTTGAGCATAAATGTGTCTGAGTTTTATGTACAGATCGTAGAGCAAATAGTAATTCTACTCTCTGGATAGCATTTGTGTGTCTTCTAGTTTGTATTAAATTTGGATATTATATCCTTTATGTATTGTGTCATCTTATATGAAAGTCAATATCCTTTTTTTTGTTATTATAGATATTGTCCTTGATGTGTTTGCCAAAAAAAATTTTTTTTTATTTTTTGATTCCATATCAGTATTAATATCTATCAAAACCAAAAAGCTGGAAAAGCCTTTGATAGCTAAAATATCGAAAGAAATCCATGCCATATCTACTTCCAAAAGAATTCGGTTCATCTGGATTCCTAGCCATGTAGGAATTAACGGCAATGATAGAGCAAACAACAGTGCTAAACAGGCATTAAGACTAGTTCCTGAAAATTACCAAATTCCATAAACTGACCTAAAACCATGTGACGGACATGAGACAGAACCTGGAACGAGCACAACTGGTAGCGACTTGCCTTGTCCCCACCAAAAAAGAGCCTGTATTTGCTTAGCATGTAAAGCTACTGCAGTTCTTTGAGGGACGTTGACGTTTGGCGGCAAGAACATTCAGTTTGTGTGATTTTGAGACAGAACTCAAGAAGGAACGACTCAAGGTTGAAATACCAGCTGGGAGAGCTTGAATTTACTCGCTGGTTGCTGTTTTCTTTATTCGCCTCAAACCATTAAGAAACCTATGCAAAATCAAGAACACTGGTGCAGAAAACTGCAAAACAAACCAAATACAATCTGACCAACCCTTAGAAAAAAAACCCTGCCATTATGGAAAATCCCAAAGGGAAGAGGTTACTATAACATAACTACAAATAGGTCACATTAAAATAATGTTTTCATTCTAACTGAAACAAGAACTACCCTGGTGTTCTACATGCCAAACCCAATATATGGTAAAATATTTTCTAATTGAATGCATTGATCTTGACTCCAAAAAACAATTTCTTCAAGGCAAACAGCCTGAAAGAACTATTTGAAAATATTAAAATAAATTGAAGTATAACATTCCTGAAATCAGTTGGACTATATCTGAAAATATTAAAAAAAAAATTGTCCATTTCCTTATATATAAACCAAAATAAATCTGTTTTGGGATAAAATGACTATAGAGTTAAAAATCCACTTGAACATTTTTTTGTTGAATTTGTCAAGTTAAAGCAAATAGATATTACAAAAATTTACATAAATTACATAAAGTTGGCACTGATTTGAACTACTGACATAAAAGTAAGCAACATACCAATACACCAACATACTGCTGCTGAAATATAGGGTAAATTTTCTTTAGAAGACATTTTTTCTGTTTGAATTTTTGGGATAAAGAGTTATTATTTATATGCAGACTGATGTCCTCATTGTTTTTTCATCACAGTATTGTAGCCTTTTTGTCTTGCCCTTCAAGTGTTTGTGGATCTGGGTAACCTTGAGGGAATCTCAAACTGCACCACTTATTTAATGTCTTGTAGTAGATTATTACCCTTATTGTAGCAGATTATTGTGTTCTGTTGTCCATGTCTTGGTATATCTTTTTTTTTTTTTTAATTTTTATTTTGTTTTTTGACTGATCTTTTTCCACTGGGAATGTTTCTACTACCTGGCTCAGGGATTGAACTCAAATTACTATGCTGCCAAATTTAACTTGTAAACTAGTGGATTAAAGTGTTAGTTCATGTATTTGGTGATATAGCAATTGTGAGTTCAATCTTTCAGCCAGATAGTACAGATTTTTTTTTTTTTTTTTTTTTTTTCCCAGTAAGCTTCACCCTGTACAAGGCCCAGGGAAACTTGAGGTAGAGGGTTACATTAGGAGGCACTTATTATGGATAAGAAAGGAAGGTAATGGTTAACCCTAGACTTGACCATGTTAAGATTATAGTAATCAGGGAAACATCCACTTGGGAATCGGTTTCACAGAGCAGTGGTTCCTGGAAAGAAGCTGTTTAAGTGGAATCTACTTCTCACTGATGGAACACAAGGAATGTTGGTGATTTGCTACGATGTAAGTGGCATAGCAGGTCCTTGCTGTGAAGGTTAGGCCTAGTGGAACCAAGAGATGTAGTTTGTCTGAGCACTTTCCATGAAAGTAGGATTAGGACATCAAGAGGCTTGCCACATCCCACCTGTGGGAGACAGGTGGGAGTGTGGAAAATAATTTGTCACCAACAAGTACTCAGAGACACTTTTGGACTCTGTCATGGCTGGAAAGTACAGTCTATACAGCTCCTGCCCAAATATGACAACAGTACTCTATTCTTGGCCTGATCGGATTCTTGTAAAGCAAGAGGATAGCATGCGGAGTCTTACTGGAGTGATACAGGGAGCTGAACATTTTACCTTTATCTTTAGCAGTGACTAGTATTTACAAGTTCCACTTGAGGTCATGTGTCAGTTTAAGGCCCAATAGTCTCTCAAGACATGGTACTTCTCTGGAGGGATGTCTGTTTATTGTGACTGGCAGCAGTTTGATAGTGGAAATAGAATGAACAATAAATAAATGTTAAATAAAAACAAGAGATATCTCTAAATATTGACATTGGGATTCAGGCAATCAATCCCTATCCTGTTATAATTGTGCTTGTCTCTCCCTTCGTTAATGTGCACGACTGTTACATCCTGCCAATATCTCACAAATAAATGACTATTCCGTTTTGATCATGTGGGAATAGGGGAAAAGATACTAATTGGTTTCGGTTAGAAAATGAAAGAAAGAAAAAAGACAGGAGAGAGAGAATCGGATTGAGCTGATAAGAACAGATACTACACTTTGATCTTAACCAAAACACTTAGAAGTGTTTATATGTTCTTGTATGCCCCCATGTTGGCATGATGTGATTCAAAGTCAGTTTAATGTGGGGAGCCTTAGTATGTGCACCAAAGTCAGGTCCAAAAATAACACAGGCCCTGCAACTGTTGGTTGTGCCGGCACCAGTATTATTACCAATGCACCCTTTTTAGTGCAATAAGGGAGGACAGCTGTTTCCTGACACTGGGCACTGTTCAATAATATTTTCAATTTCTCTCTGTTTCACAGACAAATATAACTGAGTTAGGCTCAGACAGACTTACAACTGGGCAGATACTACACTTTGATCCCAGCCAAAAGGATAAATAACAATGGTGACCACAATAAAAGCTCCGTTTTTCAGACACAGTATTGAGCAATGGAAACCAAGAAAGGCAATCACCAAAAATCAAGTTACCATAAATAAAATAACATCATCTACTGAATTATTTTAAAATTATCATTAAGAGAAATATTTGTACGGCATGGATTTGGCTAGTAGATTAAATTCCCTGACGTTTCCTAGCTGCTGACTTAGCAATTGATTCTATATATGCTTTCATTTCATATCAGTGGAAAATGTTAATCCGAGAAGCTGCAATGAGTCACTCTTCTGGTGGTTAGTATCAGTTAAAGAACTTGTATGTGGAAGTTGAAATTAATCAATCAGATAAAGTTAAAGAGTTATAATTTTAAATTTCCCTTTAGTTATAATTATAAAAAGTGAGATTTCACTGAGGAATTTAAAGATATTAGAGAAACTTTCTTTGTATATTATGATATTCAGTATTTGAAATCATTTGAGATTTTGAAAACTAGCACTTCTAGATGAGTTGGTTAAAATTATGTTGGTAGGACTACACATGTGCATGACAGATGGGTGCTGGGTATTTCAGTTTAAATTTTTGTTGTGAAATTATTTTTATTTTATATTTTTGTATTTTTTATTAATTTTATTTTTTTATATTTTTTTATTAATTTTATTTTTTATATTTTTATTCACTCATTTTTTTAATATTTTTTATTACTTATTTTTTTATATTTTTTTATTTACTCATTTTTTTTATTTTTTATTACTAATTTTTTTAATATTTTTATTACTTTTTTTTTTTTTAATTTTTTATTACTTTTTTTTTTTTATATTTTTTATTACTTATTTTTTGTTTATATATTTTTTATTATTTATTTTTTGTTTATATATTTTTTATATTTTATTTTTTATTTTTCTGGGTGCCTGGTTCTTACATTTCAATATTCCTGGCAGATCTTCTAATATCACAGTGTGGGATGCGTACTGAAAAAAGTAATAGAAAGAAAAAGACTGTAAATGAATTCAGCTGGATAAAAATTTGTTTTTTAAATTATGAAATTCCCAGCTTTAGTCCGGTAAAATACTGAATGATGAAACACATCACCAGTAAACTTTTTCTACTTCGTCATACAATTTCCCCAATATTGTTCTTGATATATAAAAATATAGATTGTTATCTCTCTCTACTGACTGGATAGCTACAATACATTAGATACATGAGTTTTCTAAATAAGTTAAAACTTAACATACCTAAAATAAAAAAGATGGCATTTTCCTTAACCCAAACATCTCAAAATATCAAATTTGTCTGGACTTGAATAGTAAATCAATTTCTAAAAAGTTATTCTTAACATCGCTTGATAATGGAACTGAACTTTGTATTTTAAGTTTAATTTTTATGATTGAATTTGAATTGAAGTTTCAGTTTTGAAACATGGGAATTCTGGTGTTGCGATGATTATATATTTTTGAAAAAACAATTTTATATATATATATATATATATATATATATGGAAGGCAACTTTATGCTGGTGGCAAAGTGGCTGCTCGAATTCAGTCACTTTCCCACCATCCTAAAGTTGCCTCTGTGTCTTTTCTATAAATACTTTCATGGTAATTGTTCAGACGAGCTCTTCAGTATGGTACCTAGTGTTTTTGAATTTGTTGTATCTTAGAAAGAATTACTGAATGAGGAATAACCAAAATGGAGATTGGAAATGAAATAGTAATCTTTATAACATCAACAAAATACAATACTCGCCAGCAGCATGAAGTAGGTAAACCACTGCTAGTGGTGGACTATTTAAACTGCATATTACCCCCTATTTACAATAGTGTCCAATTTATTTATGAAGATTGGGACATACCCATTAGTGTTCATAGGTACAGTATATAACAGAATTTAAGCATAGTACTAGACTGGCATCAAGATCCCATCAATTTACAGTTGAGCTGGCTAGCTGTAGCTGTATCTTCTATGTTAACTGCTTCTTTTCTCACACTTCTCACTTGTGGAATTCCCTTCAGTCTCCATGCTTTCCAGTCAACTTTAATCTACAAAAATTTAAATGTAACGTCAATTGCTATCTACTTTCCTCCTGATTACTCTCCTCAAAGACAAGAAGCAAAACTGTTCTTTGCTAATATATTTTGTCCTCTGAGGGACTTCATCAACACAAATATAGAATTTATTTTGTTTAATAGTATTTGCTTTCTTTTGTCTTACCAGGCTTTGAATTATGACACTTTGTGTCCTCCATATGTTTTGACTGACCTTTCAACCACCTGATGAATATTCATGAATGTTCTCAAATTTAAAACCTTGATAAACCAATGACATCCTTACTCTTGTAGATAAACATGTGCAACAAAATAATCTTACATTGGCCTTGATAAAGTCCTTCCGAGGATGAAACGTCACAGCTAAGAATAGTTTTTTCCTTTTGTCTATTTATTTATATATGTGTGTGTGTGTGCATGTGTATTTATGCAGCAATCTCTCTTTTATACATGTTTTATTAAAGATGACTGAAAAGGTAATGTGATTAGGCTTTTCATTTAATTTTTCTTGTGTTCATACAAGTGTTTTCTTTTCAAGACACAAAGTGTGTAAAAACTGTCAGAAGCACTTTTGACTATATTTGTCGTCATTATCAAGGGTGATTTTATTTTTACCTTTTAACTGAATGTATGGGTTGTGTGTATGCTTCTAGAGTTAAAAACGAAAACTTTTTTAACGTTTCATCAGGTGGGGGATCACGATGCAACTGAAATATTTTATTTAGAAATGCAGTTATCAATACATGTGCATGTTCTAATGTAACGGATAACTGCATTTTTAAATAAAATATTTCAATCACATTGTGATTCCCCCCCAAATTTTTGTTTTTTTTAATGTTGAAACAAGATGTACAGTTTTGTAGTGGGTATGTGCATGTTCTAATGTAACTCTGCATAATAAATAAATATTTATTGCTCTACTTTTTTGTGTTGAGCTCTGTTTTAAATTAATGTTTTGAATGCTGAAATCTTATTCTTCGTTCTTTTACATTTGGATACATACATACATATATATATATATATATATATATATATATATATATATATATATATATATATATGATTAGATGTTGTCCATAAAGTTTATCTCTGTACAATCTGTGGCCTAACATTTGATGATTGAGTGTCGACTTTTTTGAGAAATGCAAGATTGGTGCAATTGAGACCTTAATAATGCAATCATAACCATGTTGGGCTGGACATGTGGCAATGATGAGTGATGATCACCTGCCAAAATTTCTTTTCTACAGTGAACTCCATAGTGGTCATAGAAATGTTGGTAGACCTTGGCTCAGGTATAAAGATAAACTGAAAAGCAACCTTTCTTGCGTCAACATTCCATTCAAGAACTTTGAAGAGGTAGCTATGACAAGATCAGAGTATCATTCTAGCTGCCATTCAGGAATAATGTACCATCAAGAAATAAGCATGTGAAACACTCTGTCCATCTTGCCTTCAGTCTATCCTGTATCAAACTTTCCAAGCCTTCTTTCTTCATTATATGCACGAGAAATTTTAACGCTTCTGATAAGTGCAAATGTCCTTTTTGTTTCCATTTTCTTTAAAACTTTTTCATTGCTCACATGTTCAGTCCATGGTATTCTTCACATCCTTCTGTAGAAACTTCAACTGTCTCTTCCAATTCAAAGTATAAGTGTCCTTTTTTTTATTTTCTCTAAAACTTTGTCATTGATTACATGTTCAGTCCATAGTATTCTCAGCATCCTTCTGTAGGTTAACATTTCTATTGCTTCAAGTCCCTTTTTCCTCCATGAGAAGATTGTCCAGCATTCATTGACATATAGAAGAACTGATATTACATAACAATTCAGTATTCTTTTCTTTATTTCTAAGAAAATTTTCCTGTTTCTTAATATTTTGCTGGACTTTTGGAAAGCATCTTTTGCTATCCCAATGCAGATTTCAATATCACACTTTCTGTCATTTGTTAAAATACTTCCTAAATATTTAAATTTTTGTACTTGCTTGATTTTGGTATCTCCAATTTGTAATTTGCATGTTGGGTTGTCCCTTTTGCTAGCAACCATGCATTCTGTCTTCTTGCAATTGGTGTTTAGTTTTTTCTTCTTACTTTTCTTCAGTATTTTCTGCAGGTGTTTTTGTAGTTCCCTTTTTGTGTCTTTAATCAACACTGCAATCTGTATATCTTATGTTGTTAAGATTGTGGCTGCCAATCATGAATTCTGGGAAGACTTCTAATTCTCTCAGAATCACCTCACTGTATAAGTTGATTTTGTTTTTTGTTTTTTTTTATGGCATATCAACCTCAATGGGTTATTTAATGCCAACAAAATTTTTATTACTGATAATATTTTGTTTTGTCAAAAATCTATTCCTGGTAATAATTTTTTTCCTTCAAAAATGTACTGCTGGCAATATTTTTTTTCAAAAACGTATTGTTGGTAATATTTTTTTTTTAAAATGTATTACTGGCAATAATTTTTTTTTTTTAAGTACTGCTGATAATATTTTTTTTTAAAAAATGTATGTTGGTAATATTTTTTTTTTTTCAAAAATGTATTACTGGTAATAGTTTTTTTCTTCAAAAATTTATTGCTGATAATAATTTTTTACAAAGTATTTCTGCTATTAAAACCTATTTCTACACTTTCATAGTGTTTTTACCCCAGTCTCAGGGTTAACTATTTGCCCACAGCTGGGACTCTAACAGGTGCTACCACCCAGAGTCAGGGTGGACCTTGGAACACTAGCAATTAAGAGGTGGTTCCACACTCCTCAAAACCTCCTGATCAGAGGCCTTGCTATTGGACATAGTTTATTGTCTTACCCAGGATGTGGATGTAGTTTATCGTCATACCCAAGACGCACTGTATAGGTTGAATAAGTCTGGTGCGAAAATGCTTCTCTTGCACCCCTTTCTATTTTTGTGTATTTACTAAATTTATTTTCTATCTGTATGCAGTCATTTTACTGTTAGTATAGGTTCTGGATTATTCTAATATCCTTCTCATATATGTCAAGGTTATCTAGCAGTCCCAACAGTTCTTTGTGATGTTCTTTGTCGAACGCTTTTACATAAGCCATAAAACTCGAGTACACATCCTTCTGTATTCCACTTCTCTTTCTGTCATTGTGAGCATAAATATCACATTCTTTATTGCAGTGTCTTTAACAATTCTGCATGGTTTCAGTCCTATTTCTGTTCCAGTAGTTCTTTGTCATATATTTTCAATACCTGTGTAAATTGTGACTTGTTGGGTATATATTCACATAATTCATTGTCACATATAAAATAAATGTCTATTCTATCTTTCTCCAACAAATGTCAACCTTGTCTGCATTTCAATTCCTAAACTGACACAGATTTTGCATGTTTTGCCATTCTCCCTACTGCTGTTCATTGTAGAAGTCACGGGAGAAGATGAGATTGAAAAATTTCAAATTTTAGAAGATAAAAACAAAATGTCTTTTTGTATCTTTATTTTACCCCTTAATGTTTTTTTTTTTTTTTTTTTTTTTTTCTCCATATTTCATGTTGCCTTATTTTTTTTTTTTTAAATTCATTTTTTTTAATTCTTTTTATAGACTTGAAAGAAATAATTCTCTTCTCTGTTCTTCTGCCTCTGTGTAATGCTTTCCAAATGACTGCATTTTTTTTTTTTTTTAGAAAAAAAATGATTTAAAATCAAATTCCATTTCTACCGTATGACACATTTCTGTTTTCATATATTCCTAATTGTAGTCTATTCAATTTTGAGTCTTCATATCTGTTGAGTACTCCTAGGGATACATGCATATGTGTGTGCGTATATATATATATATATATATAGGTGTGTGTATGTTTTTATATATATATATATATGTGTGTGTGTGTTTATATATATGTAAGTATATGTTTGTGTATATATAATGTATATACATATATATGCGTCTGTGTGTGTTTATATATATATATATATATAGAGAGAGAGAGAGAGGGGGTCCTATGGATAAATTGTCATCTAACTTAGACACAAGAATGAAAATAACACTGACATCTCATTTTATAGATATATTTACCAAATTGCATAAAAATATCTTGAAATACTAAAGATTAGATTTATTCAATAAAATTGCCATTGGTTTCAACCATAGGCTCCAGACGACTTCAGAATCTCTTGCACCTCTTCTGGAAGTTTTCATTGTTTAAGTTGGTGAATATCTGCCATAATCTTTGTCTTCAGTTCAATTTTGGTCTTACAAGGAGTTTTGTTGATCTCTCGCTCAACTGCAACCCACACATAATAATCAAGGGGGTTGCAGTCTGGGGAGTTAGGTAGCCAGATGTAAGGGGTGATGTGGTCGCAGAAAATGTCTGACAGTCATGACTGAGTTTTCCTGCTTGTGTGGCATGATGCAAAGTCCTGTTGCCAGACATAGGGTCTTCCACCAGCCACCCTCTTAACTCAGGTCAGCACTATCTCCTCAATGCACTTGATGTTGGTATCTGTGTTGAGTCAGAATCTCTCACCAAAAAGTTCAGTAGTTCTTTCCTTATCAGAGTGAGTTTCCCAAGTTTCTGTACTCATCATTACACTCCTCTAACTCTTTCTGAATCTACTGCACTGTCTTCAGATTGGCACCCAAATACTCTGGAATGTTCATATTGGAGCTTCTGGCATGAATGCCAAGCAGTACAGCATGCCATTTCCAAATTTCTGGCAGAGTGAATTACATCAGGGGGTTCTTTTTTTCACAGACATTGCCCAACTGACTTTACTGTGCAGTCAACCAAATCAAAAATAAACAATGCAACATGCATGAAATTAAAAATATAAAATAGCGATAATTTACCCATCGCACACTGTACATTCATATCATATTCATATATATATATATATATATTAATATTATATTCACCCTTACATGTTCAGTCCATCGTATTCTCAGCATCCTTCTGTAGGTTAACATTTCTATTGCTTATATTGAGAACTGATATTACATAACAATTCAGTATTCTTTTCTTCATTTCGAAGAAAATTTTCCTGTTTCTTAATACTTCAGCATCTCATCACTGGCATCTCGAACATATTGTTTAAATTTTGTTATGAATCTTGAGATATATAGCACCAGACCAGATATATCAGCAATATTCAATGCTCAGATGAATGTTTCATTTATAAATGTGCAAGTGAAAAAAGATTCTGATGAGAAATAATTGTCTGGCATGACACAGTGAACCAACTTTGCAAGCAGTAGGCCTAGCAATTAATTCAATATAACCTTTCCACTTCATGTCAGTGGAAAACGTGAGGCCAAGAAAGTGCAAAGTGTTGCTGTCTTGGAGTTTAGCATCAGCCATAATGATAACATTGATTGATTCGTTCATTTTCTACAGTGAATCTCAGTAACAAGTTAACCTGGCCACTGCTCTTGAAAAGGATCTCAAATCAGTTGTTAACTGGTGCAGGAAATGGCTTGTAAATTTTAATGCCTCCAAAACTGAACTGCTCTCATTTAACCACCATGGAGAAACTTTCCTGTCTGCCATCATCATGCCTGATGCTAGACTCCTGGTGACCAACACACTGCACCTTCTTGGCCTCACATTTTCAATTGACTTTAGGAGGAATGACTATATTGAATCAATAGCTGCATCTAGTGCAAGGAAAGTTGGGTCTAAGTGTCATGCCAGAAGGCTTTTCTTGTCAGAGTCCATCTTGCACATTTATAAATCTACGATTTTTTCGGACATTGAATACTTTAGCCATATATTTTGTCTGGTGCACCTGCTGTTCATCTCTGTTATTCACAAAATCCAAAGAAGGATCTGCGATGTAATCAGTCATGACTTGGCATCGGATCACTTTTTCACTGACATGTTTCTTCCCTCTGTCTTTTCTACAAATATTTTCATGGCAACTGTGCTGACAAGCTTTTTTCTCTGGCATCTCGACTAAATTAATTTAAGCGTGCTATTAAATTTGCATCTAGGTCCCACACTTTTACTGTTGAAATAGGTAAATGCAACTGCCACTACTACTCCAACAGTTTCTTTTCTTGCACTTCGTGCCTGTGGAACTCCCTTTCGTTTACTTGCTTCCCTGATAATTACAATCTTCAAAAATTTAAATGTAATGTCAATCGCCCTTTTCTTTCTCCTTGAATCCCATTCATCTTTTATCCTTTCCTCCTCCCCCCCCCAATATACTCAGATTTTTCTCTCTCTTTCCCTAATCTGTAACCCCCCTTTACTAGTGGAACTCCCACTTTGCATGGGGTGAAATGATTAGAAAAAAATTCATATATAATGTGTATCAGTATATGTGTGTGTATATATATATATATATATATATATATATATATATATATGAATGTGTGTATATATATATATATATATATATATATATATGTGTGTGTGTTTTGTGTTTGAATATATGTCTATATGTGTGTATATCTGTATATATTGATATGTTTGTTTATCTCTACCTCACTAATATATATATATATATATATATATATATATATATATATATATATATATATATAGTTTATGTATTTATCGATGTCAAGTATATGCATGCATAGATATACATGTGAGATGCTTGTGTGTATGTATTTGTAGTACATATGAATATATTTGTACATGCGTGAAATGTCTTTCATGGTTGATATTGATTCTTGAGCCACTCCTGACACAAAGCCTGATTACAAATTGCCAATTGAATGCCACTCTTCGTTCTGCTTGGAAATGTCAAGCAGACATTTCTTTCACGACCTGAGATTACTCTTCAAGTGCCAAGAAATGTTTACCAATGTTCACTTTCTTACATTTCTTCAGTGTTTCCTTCTAAAAATGTCCAGTGTGCTGTAACAGCAGGTTGGTTTTCCATATTTTCCAGAAGCCAGTCTCAGATGTCTTGGCTCACAGCATACAAAACTGGTGGAATTTACTCACTCTTTCTTCTTTTCCTTTCACAAATTTTTCAAAAATGATTATTTTTTTATTTCTATTTTTTTTTGTTAATCATTTCACCACAGGCATGGTGACAACACCACTAGAATGCAGGGAGTTACAGTTTGTGAGAAGACTGGAAATGGAGGGGATTGAGGAAAGGACAAAAGAAGGAACAGAGTTCAAGAAGACAGAAGATGACAATTGATGTTGCATTTAAATTTTTTGTACATTGTAATTATCAGGGAGGGAAGCAAGAAATTAGAAGGGAGTTCCATAGGTGGGTAGTGTGAGAAAAAAAAAACTGTTAGAGTTGAAATGATAATTGTATCTAGCTAGTTCAGTAAAATGGTGAAACTTAGTTGCCAATGTAGTCTACTTATTTTTAGTACTGCTGTTTTCACTGAATTAAGTACACAGTACCCAGCTCATAGGCTGAACTCAAAATTACTATAGGACAATGGCTTAGTGGATTAAAATGTTGGCTCATGAATTTGGTGATATTGTGAGTTCAATCCCTGGGCTGGCAGTGGAACGGTGTGTACTTGGATTCAGTGGAAACAGGGTAAGCAATAACTGAGCAGTACTAAAAATAAGAACTAGAAAAGATATACCTAGATATGGACAGTAGAACAACAACAATCTATCCCCATTGCTTAAATAAAAGGTACAGTTTAGAATTCCCTGTATGTTACCCAGATCAACATATATCTGATGAAAGCTGGAGGACACAGTAGCTGAAACGAGTACAAAGATGAGGATAATAGTCCAAATATAAATAGTATAATTACCATAGTTACTAAAAAAAATATTAATTAGGTGTGTTCCCAGTGGAAAAAAACTGGCTTTCAATTCTGTTTTCAACTTTGTGTTTTTCCTCTCATTCCATATACTGCCACATTACTTTTTTTTGCTTCTGACCCAATTTTGAGTTAAATGAAACTCTAATTTCAACTATATTTAAGCTCTTTTAATAGTTACCTAACATACTGCAATTGTTGGCATTAATGCTTAAAATTCAATGCAACTAATTCATTTCCCACCCTTTTTTTGGCCATGCCCTACTCAAGCATCTTTAAAATCCTGATGCCCCCCTGTGACATATAATTCTTAGTATTCAAAAACCGAATTCCTATTTACATGGAAGAAGCCTAAAAGGCCATTAAATTAACTTTCCTTAAGAACTTGAGACTGTATATATGCAAGAGTATTATAATTTAATTTTAGTATTTTAGAATATTTATAAAAATATTGAGTTACTAATATAAATTATATATATATATATATATATATATATATATATATATATATGAGGTACGGTGGAGTAGCAGCTCATTGAGGAATCTGAGAGCCGAGTTTTAATTCCACTTGAATCCATTACATTCACTTATGTGCTAATATCCTTGGAAAAGGTATTAATCCTCTTCTCCCTCCAGCTATGGGTAAATAGCAGGACAGACTGGGTTCTATAGCCTTGGATGGCAACTGAATTCAAAACCTGCGGAGGGTTTTTTGGGGATCTTGTGGCACTTAGTGCAACAGGTCTCTGTAATCGGCCCTTCAAAAAGTGTGGATGGTCCTGCACGAAACCTTCACCACTATAATTAAATCTCGTGTGCTATACATGCAGGTTTAGGGACGGCTTGTGAATTCCAAATTCTCATGAAACTCCAATATTGGAGCCGGCTCAACGCACCCCGGGTGAATGCCGTTACAAGAACAAGAAGAGAGTGGGTATATGTAACAGGGATTAGCTAACTTTTTTGATGTTCTTAACAATCATTCAATTGAAGATATATTAATACATCATAAAATTACACTCGGTTTTATTATATCTAACCCATAGAACTGATGACTACGATGACTGAACACTTGGGTTTCAATCGGTGTTTAAACAAAATAATTTTTTGTTTTTACTTGTTGGCCAAGAAAAACTTAAATATTTAAACTAGTTAATCTAATGAAACATGTATCCTGTTGGCAGAAACAAAGAGAAGGATCCAAGTATTTGAGAACAAATTCGTGAGAAAACTCCTTGGCATTTTCTATTGGGAACAAAAAACAAAAAAACAATAAGTTTGTGTGGAAAAGGGTTGAAAGTTTTGTAGGCCACCAGCAACCTCTTCTCTGTCAAATGGAAAAAAATGACATGATTTTGACACATTACAAGACATGACAGCCTGTGATGCAAGGCACTGTTGCAGGTGGACGTAGGAGAGGATGCCAACACAAAAAATGTTTGTCCATGGTCAAACAATGGACATGTATGACGCTATCAGAATTGCTGATGGCTACCGTTGATGGTAGCACAGTAAAAAAACAGTGTGGCTTCTGCATTCAGATCTGCCCTGCATTTACAAAAGTCAAGTGGATGATAATAATCTGGACTTATTTCTATATGCTTTATTACAAATGAGTTAAATTCCTGGGTATGATAATAAACTACATCTGTCACCAAGGCCTGTGTGGAACCACCTTTTAATTGCTGTTGTTCCATGTTGACCTAGGGTGGTAGCACCTGTTAAGGTACCAGATATAGGCAAATAGTTAACCCCAAAACTGGCCTTGAAATACTATGAAAATATAAAAATACATTTTTATAGTAAAAATACCAGCAATACATTTTCATAGTAAAAAAATTAACAGCAATACAATTTTATAAAAAAGAAAACATTACTAGCAATAGATTTTTGTAATGAAAAGAAAAATATATTACCAGTAATACATTTTTTGTAAAAGTTACTAATGCTCCCAAGAAAATTAAATTTTGGCATTAAATGACCAATTAGGAGTTGATATGCAGCTAAACAAACGAATTCAAAATCTTCATTCTTATGCAATGACATATTGTCATCAAGCGGTCACCCATCAAGGTAGTGACCAGATAAGACATTGCTTAACATTTTTGTAAAAGAAATTACTAATGCTCCCAAGAAAATTAAATTTTGGCATTAAATAACCCATAAGGAGTTGATATGCCACTAAATAAACGATTTCAAAATCTTCATTCTTAGGCAATGTCATATTGTCATCAAGCGGTCACCCATCAAGGTAGTGACCAAACTAAATATTGCTTAACATTTTTGTAAAAGAAATTACTCATGCTCCCCCAAAAAATGAAATTTTGGCATTAAATGATCTATAAGGAGTTGATATGCCACTAAAGTAACAAAGAAATGAGGCAAGATAAATATGGAAAAATTAGTTGTATATAATCAGTTGGAGGTCTCATATATTGCTGGTCAGGCCAGCTTCAAAGATGCAGACACAGTTACAAATACCACACTCAAAAAGTGTATTGTCATCGTCCATCATGTGTGTGAGTCAACTATCTTTTTAGTAACAAACTTAATCTATCATATTTGTACTTCCTATCATTATGATCTGTATGTGGATTTAGCACAATTCATCTCTGAAACACTTTTTCAGTCAAATGGAGGTTCAAAATTTGTCCTTCCTATCATGAAAATTGGCTGTTCATGTTGATCTGTTAACATTGACCTAGATGTGGATATAGCATGATTCAACTTTGAAAATGTCTTCTTATATAAATATGTTACACCAAATGCTGAAATTAATTGTCAAGCAGAAGGTTTTAAAGCCGGACATCCTTCATCTGGTAGACATGTATCGGAGTTATTTTGTTTTCCCACTTTGTATTTGTCTTTCATTATATCATTGGAGTACAGGTTGATCACTTCTAATTGAAAATGTGATTGGAGGGTCTCTATGGTGAAATAATCAAGACTTTAAAAAACAAAACAAACTGTATACATATTAAAAAAAAAAGAAAAATAATATAAAAAATATTGTTTCAGAATAATAGCTGACAAGCAGGACCAATGTAAATTAAACAGATTTACTAATAATTTTTTAATGCTACACTTTGAACTTTTCAACCCATAGTCATTCCTAGATAGTTATAAAAAAAAGTGACAGCATCACTTTTAAAAATACTGAAATATCCTCATCAGGTCGTTAGGTCAAAAAACATGATTTAACCCCTCACTACAAACAACTGCCTTTATACAAGATACACCCACCAATCCCACTCTTTGTCACACTCTCTTTTCATCTATGTCCTTGTCTCTCTCTTTTCACCTATGTCCTTGTCTCTCTCTTTTCACCTATGTCCTTGTCTCTCTCTTTTCACCTATGTCCTTGTCTCTCTCTTTTTCACCTATGTCCTTGTCTCTCTCTTTTCACCTATGTCCTTGTCTCTCTCTCTTTTCACCTATGTCCTTGTCTCTCTCTTTTCACCCTATGTCCTTGTCTCTCTCTCTTTTCACCTATGTCCTTGTCTCTCTCTTTTTGACCTATGTCCTTGTCTCTCTCTCTTTTTTCACCTATGTCCTTGTCTCTCTCTCTTTTCACCTATGTCCTTGTCTCTCTCTTTTTCACCTATGTCCTTGTCTCTCTCTCTTTTTACCTATGTCCTTGTCTCTCTCTTTTTCACCTATGTCCTTGTCTCTCTCTCTTTTCACCTATGTCCTTGTCTCTCTCTCTTTTCACCTATGTCCTTGTCTCTCTCTCTTTTCACCTATGTCCTTGTCTCTCTCTCTTTTCACCTATGTCCTTGTCTCTCTCTCTTTTTCACCTATGTCCTTGTCTCTCTCTCTTTTTCACCTATGTCCTTGTCTCTCTCTCTTTTTCACCTATGTCCTTGTCTCTCTCTCTTTTCACCTATGTCCTTGTCTCTCTCTCTTTTCACCTATGTCCTTGTCTCTCTCTCTTTTCACCTATGTCCTTGTCTCTCTCTCTTTTCACCTATGTCCTTGTCTCTCTCTCTTTTCACCTATGTCCTTGTCTCTCTCTCTTTTCACCTATGTCCTTGTCTCTCTCTCTTTTCACCTATGTCCTTGTCTCTCTCTCTCGTCACCTATGTCCTTGTCTCTCTCTCTCGTCACCTATGTCCTTGTCTTTCTGTTCCCCTCTCAGAGGCTTAACACAGTCTGAGTTTTTCAGTTTATAAGAAATTTCATGAAGCTAAGATTTAAATAATAAAGTTAAAAAAAAAAAAAAAGGCTTTTACTTTCCAAAGGTCAATTGCAGTTCAGGGACAAATTTGTCCTCGACAGCTCCTTAGGTCACAAAATACAATTTAACCCCTCACTACAAACAACTGTCTTTTATCTTTCAATCCCTCTCTACGTTGCCCTCTCTTTTTGTCTCTGTACATTCTTCTCTAACTCTTTCTGTTTTACTATGGCACTTTCTCTTTTGGCTTCCCTCTGGGACACTTAATATAATCTGGGTTTAATAGGATTTTTGATTAGAAAAACATCTATTATTTTATACTATAAAAAGATTATAATTATTAAAGATTTTGATTTCAAAAGGTCAGTGGCCATTATCTGGCATGATGCTCTCCATCCCCTCTCTATGTTGCACTCTCTTTTTGTCACTGTATATCCTTCTCTCTCTTTCTAGTTTACTCTGTTGCAGGAGAGGTTCTGTTTCACTCTCAAATGCCCAACATAGTCTGGGTTTAATAAGATTTGTGATTAGAAGAACATCATCTATTTTCATTATATTACAAAATGACTATAATTATTAGAGAGATTTTAATTTCAAAAAATCACTTCCCTGAATTTTCTGTCAAAAGATAGGTCACAAAATATGATTTATCTCCTCACTATAATCACTGCTTTTACCTGAGATGATTCCCTTTCTCTCTCTCTCTCTGTCGTACTCTCTTTTTGTCTTTGTACATCCTGCTTTCTTTTTTCGCATTACTCTTTATATCCCTCTCTTAGTATCTGTGATACCAAGTGTGACACACACCATTCATAGGTACAAGCATATTAATATATCTATTCCCTTACAGTTTGAGGGGGGGTCATCCTTACAATATATATATATATATATATATATACACACACAACACATATATATATTTAAAATCATTTTTTCACCCTTGGAAGTGTGGTCTGATGAGCCAGGGAAAAATAAAAATAAGGGGAAATAAATTATAACAAATGGACCCTTAAAGTTGTCTGTTTTCATTATATATATATATATATATATATATATATATATATATATATATATAATGTTGAAAATCTGTTATCCAAAATTCTTTGAACCAGAAGTACTTCAGTTTTCAGATTTTTTTATTTTTATTTTAGAATACAGGCTATTTAATTTGTATATAGCAGCTATAAAATGAGGCAGTTTGGGAATGGAACCCAGGCATAAACAGAGTATACCTTTACATTTCATAACACAGCTTATTGATATACCCTGAAGGTAGGTTAATATAAATAACATATACCCTGGAAGTAGTTTTATATAAAATTTAATAAATTTCATGTACATACCAATACAAGCAATGACGCTAGTCATGTAATGTTCACACAGATTTTTAAGCGGTGAAATTCAGATTTCACATAAAAATGTTTTGCACCTTCTGTATGTGCACAAAAAAAAACATGATCCCTACTTACAAAATATATATAAATGCAGGACTTTTTTGACATTTTGAATAATATCTTTATTAAGCATGAAACACCTGGTAAGTACACCATGAACAAAGATGTTGCTGTTAGAATTGTGAACAAAAAACTTGTGACAACACAGGCTATGTAACTGGGCTTTCTGAAATTTTCTATATCTGGTAAATTATGTCATTACCTGAAAAACTTTCAGGTTTTCGAATTTTGGAATTTCAGATAAAGGATACTCAATGTGTGTGTGTGTCTGTATATATATATATATATATATATATATATATATATATATATATATATAAAGTATCATTGATAGAAATTAAATGTTGGATAAATGAAAAATTGTGATTTATCAAGTAAAAATAAAAAGCAAATTTTCTATTTTTAACAATTAAAGGGATTGATACACAAAAAAATATTTGACTTGGCTAAAATTTACCAGGTACACTCAGGAAAAGATATCATTAACAGTTGGCTTACTAATTCATTTTTTAAATTTAAGAATTGAATTAAAAATTCTATGGCATCATCAGCATTTTTTTTAATTGAGCTTGGTATTAATTTCACTATTTTTTATTTAGGTAATTTAATTCAAATATTTCAAGTTATAAAAAAAAAATTTTTTTTTTAAATCAACCACTGTTGATATATTTGATTTACAGAGCCTTCTACATTATTAGTAGAATTTATTTTTTTTTTTTTTTTAATGTAGTTAAAGGTAAATGGTCTTTGGGGCAGGAAAGGGCTTGTAAATTTTAACACCTCCAAAACAAAATGCTCTCATTTAACCACCATAGAGAAATTTTTCTTCCTGCCATCAGCATGTCTGATACTAGACACCTGGAGAACAACACACTGTGCCTTCTTGGTGTCATGTTTTCGGCTGACCTGAAGTGCATTGACTACATCAAATCAATAGCTGCATCTACTGCTAGGAAAGTTGGGTCACTGTGTCATACCAGAAAATTCTTCTTGTCAGAGTCCATCTTGCACATTTATAAATTTACCATTCAACCAAGTATTGAATACTGCTGCCATATTTGGTCTAGTGCTCAGTCCTCCCTATTCTCTGTCTTTTCTTTCAATTTCTCTCTGTGTAATCCCCTGTGTATGAGTGACATTGGTTGTGGTAAAATGATTAAAAAAAATTATACAGATGTAAGACATTTGTTTTATATGATGGCTCTGTTGATGTTTTTTTTTTTCTTTGTTAGAGTTGTATAAGGTATCTTCCGGAAATATCCAGTCATTTAATATTCATGAATAGACTACCTATGGCAATGGTACCATAGTTCTCTTCAAAGTGCATCCTTTTTGACTAATTTGAATTAAGGGCTAATAGAACTGTTTAAGTAACTGGCTTATTATATTGGTAGTTTGCTCAAAGAATAATGAAAGTTCTTATATATATATATATAAACATTGACTTCAACACTTGGAGGTGACAGGCTGTTTCATGCTTGACACAATCATCAGCCTCATACACTTTATCTCTGATATGAGCACTTCATTCCATAAGTATAGCACGCCTTAAAACTATATTTCTTCATATATACATACATAAAATATAATAAATAATTAAATTATATATATATATATATATATATATATATATATATATATATATATATATATAATTTTCTTCAGTTCAGGCCATTTTTCTCATTCCCAGGTACAATTTGAACATAAATTATCCAGCGTCTTCTGATTGCTAAACCATATTCAAAGAGTTTTATTTTTTTGCTGAGAGGATTGTTCAAGTTTCATGCCTTCATACTTCAGTTTGGGATGTCTTAACTTTTATTTATTAGTTGTAAAATATATTTAGGATGTTCCTAAATTGAATGAAATGTAATTGGTGTTTGTTTTTTTTTTTTTCTTTTATGGTTAAGGTTTCTAGTATTTGTAGTCATTTTTTTTTGCAATTTATGTCACAGAAAAAAAAAACAAACACCAATTACATTTCATTCAATTTAGGAAAAAATAATATGAAAATACTGTTACATAAATTGCAAAAAAAATGACTACAAATACTAGAAATTTTTTGTGTTTTGTTTGGTGAGATGCAATTTAATTGAGCTATTATCAGATAAATGCCAAGTTAATCAGCTGGATAATGTTATGATTGCAACAACAATATATGAGTTGTTTGAATTGTTATTATTAGAGAAACATTCTCCAGGTGAACAAACAAATTCATAGACATAATTGGTTTTATTTTCATTGTTCACATTGTTGTCCTCATCTTTATTGTGAACATGAGAATAAAGATGAGGACAACAGTCTGAACAATGGAAATAACAGAAATAATTACAATACCCCATCTCATAAATGTAGACAGATCCTGAAGAAGGCCGGGGCACAACAACAGCTGAAATGTTGTGAATATGGCAATAAAGATGAGGACAACAGTCTGAACAATGGAAATAACGGAAATCATTACAATATTTCATCTCGGAACTATAGACAGAAAATTGGTTTTGTTGAAATTTTTTTTTTTGATAATTTTTGTTTTCTACCAAGTCCAAAGGATTGAACTTACAATTACTATGTCAACAGATTCATGAAACTTTAATTCACCCTTGACCAGTATAGAACTTGGAGCATTAAGCCTAATCTGCCTGCTGCTATTGCTGCTTGTCAATTCACCAGGGCTTTTCATTTCTACTTCCGCTGTTGATGCTTTTCAAGCCTTGTTGATATTTTCTTTCTACATTAACAGCTCCTATATCATATTTATTTCAAATAATAAATGATGAGTTTAATTTGTTTTTGTTATAAGGTGATATGTATTGATGTATTCTTCTTCTATGTGCTATGTCCCTTCAGGACGTGGGCAATCATGGCTCTCCACAGTTTCCTGTTCTTTGTAGCTAAGGTTTGTCCTTTTGTAATCTCTCCTAATACCTGTTCTGCCAACTAATGACACAAGTTCATTACGTAAAATCCAAAGAAAAATTTGCAATGTTATTGGGCCTGACATCTTGACTACAGTCACTTTTCTACCGTTGTATCATAGCTTCCCTGTGACTTTTCTATAAATACTTTCATGCTAATTGTTCTGATGAACTTTCTTTTATAATGCCTAAACTTTGTGAAATTAATTGCAGTACTAGATTGGTGGCAAGGTCTTATCATTTTACAGTCAAAATAGATGTAACTGCAAGTTCTATGCTAACAGTTTTTTTTTATTGCACTTCTTACTTGTGGAACTCTCTTCTGGTTTCTTGCTTTCTAGTCAAGTTTGACCTTCAAAATTTTAAATGCAATGTCAATCATTATATTCTATCCTATTAAATTCTGTTCTTTTATTGCTCTTGTTCCTTCATAATGTTTTTCTTATATTCTTTCACACTCCGTAATCCCCTGCATATTAATGGTTTTGTTGCCTTGCTTGGGGTAAAAAAAAAAAAAAAAGCTATTTTATTCGCTGCTTTTCTGTCTTTCTTGCTTTTTTACTTATGTGCCCTACAAATTTCACTTGTCTTTTTCTGATTCTAAGTATAAGAGTTCTTTTTGTTTACAATTTCCCTAACTCTTCCTTGTTACTCACATGTCTAATCCATGGTATTCTTAGCTTCCTTCTGTAGAAGTACGTTTCTGCTGCCTTAAGTCTATTTTTTCCATCTGTGTGGAGATTGTCCAGCATGCATTGCTAAGGGAATTGATATTACATAATAGTTTTTGTATTCTTTTTTTTTGTTTTTTTCTACTTTGTGGATATTGTTCGATTCTGCAGAATAGTTGGTGTTTTTTGTGTTAGTCCAAACCATGGAAAAGCTAAAAAAAAAAAAAGAAATTTTTGTCAGTTTTCAATCAATCTTGCATAAATGAAAAATTCTCTCCAAATATACTCAATATATGTCTTTATATATACACAGTCAACGACGAAGTTATTCGTACATCCATCAATTTTGTTCTTTCCGCTATGGCACCTAGAATTTATGAATTTAAGTGCAGTACTGGATTGGCAGCATGGTCACATCCTTTTACAATTAAAATGGCCAGATGTAATCGTTCTATGCTAACAATTTCTTCTCTCGCACTTCTAAACAGGGATGTCTCTTCTGGCTTCTTGCTTTCCAGGCAACTCTGATCTTCAAAGAATTATATGCTGTGTTAATCTTTATATTCTGTCTTCTTAATTCCTTTATGTTCCTTTTTATCTCATATTCTCCCACACTCTGTAACCTCTTATGTCTTAGTGGCTTTATTGTCTTGCTTGGGATAAAAAAGAAGCTATTTTATTTGCCTCTTTTCTCTGTCTTGCATTCTTTCCTTATTATAATATCAATTGTCTTTTTGTGATTCTAAATATAAACATATAATATATTTTGTTTACAGTTTCTCTAACTCTTCCTTGTTACTCACATGTCCAATCCATGGTATTCTTAGCTTCCTTCTGTAGAAGTACGTTTCGGCTGCCTTAAGTCTATTTTTTCATCTGTGTGGAGATTGTCCAGCATGCATTGCCAAGGGGATTGATATTGCATAATAGTTTTGTATTCTTTTCTTTCTACTTTGTGGATATTGTTTGATTCTGCAGAATAGTTGGTGTTTTTTTTTCTGCCCAAACAACAGAAAAAAAAAAAAATTGAACAAAGAACTTTTGTCAGTTTTCAACCAAACTTGCATAAATGAAAAATTACTCTCCAAATATACCTAGTATATATCTTTGTATATATAACTTTTTGGTCTGGTGATGTTTGTATGTATGTCAGGAAGAGAGCTTCTTCGAATTTTATAGTTATAGATGAGAGTCCATTTACATTGAATCTGTGAGAAGTTACTATGTATATGTTCATATGAGTAATGTGAAAAAAATTCTTTGATTGAATTTACTGTTGGTTGAAATTCAGCACGTATACTCCGATTCGTAATGGCAAATTGAATTGAGAATACATTTTGTGATGAGGAAGGAGTTTCACGCTGAACTAAAATGTTCTTGTACAAAATGTGTTCAGAATATTTCCTTAGTGGTGCAGAAAATAAAAGAAAGCACAAGTTGAGATGTTGATGAGTAATTGAATTTGTAGCTGGTTCCATTGCTAGTTCCAAGAGACATCCACATAGTAAAGTTTTTGATGCAAAAGCTAGTTAGCTGATTGGATCAAAAAACCTGTTCTCTGATTGGCTAATTACATTTTGTTTTATCATTAGTCAGAAAAGACAAATGTTGAAATTCAAACTTTCTTGTTGCGATCTACTTTTGATTTATGCTCATAGTAAAAATAGTACAAAATTTGACCTGAAGTGGATGAATGTATAGTTATAATCATCCTCCATGTTGTGCTGCAAGCTTGGATCTGCAGATAGTGTAGTGGATAAACTGGAGTGGAATGTATAGTTACAATCATCCTCCATATTGTGCTGTAAGCTTGAATATGTGTCTGGTGTAATGGATAGCAGTTCAGAATGGTAAATTGGAGAGCAGTGTTCTAGTTCGGTTTGTTATATTCACTTATGTGCAGCTACTCTTAGGAAAGGTATGAATCCACCTCTTCTCCCCTCAGCTGTGGATTAAATAGTAGGATGTATCAATAAATCATTATCACCAACAAATTCTTATAACATTCTTTACATTATTTGGATTATCATCCTCATCTTTGTTGCCATATTTATCATGTTTCAAGGACACATGGCACAGTGGATAAAGGCATTAGTTAGGGGAGAACAGATTGGTTCATTTCTTTTGCAAAGGTATTTGCACATAAGGGAATATAGATATAGAGAGTCTTCATGGCCGGGATGGTCTAAATCATGTTGAATCTAACAAGTTTCTCCTGTCAAGGGAGACAGAGGTTTGAATCCTGCCGAAGAGCTCATATTTTTCTTTAATAAAAATATTCAGCCTAGTAGATGAAACTAAGTATACTCTTTAATAGATAAACGCAGCATCTTTTTTTTTTTTTTTTTTTTTTTTTAAAAAACAGTATTTTTATACAACTACATTTACTGGCCTATTGAATATTTGAGAAATCTTGTCAGAAAAATATGTGTCCTCAGGCAAATTTAACTATAACAAAAAACAACTAATTTGGAAATTAGAAAAATTTGATACACAGAACTTGTTGATATTATGCAACCCATCATGTTTGAAAAATATATACAGGGTGTCCCCCAAAATTGACATCATTTTATCCTTAATAGCATAAGCAATTCTCGCTCAAATGATCTAAAATTTTAACAAAATGTGTGAAACTATGTAAGTTTACTGTGCAGACTCATCTCAAAGAGAATCAACCAGGAAGATGGATCAGTCGTACCATTGATAATGACAATATGCTGTTGAAATGGCCACCATGTTCACCTTGTTTCTTTCTTTGGGTCTATTTGAAAGGACAGGTTTATGTCCCGACTCTTCCTACAAGACTAGAGAATCTTAAACAGAGAATCACTGAGGTGCTGGAGAATGATACGCAAGATATGCTACAGCGTCTGTCTATATTTCTGAGATGAGGTATTATGTACACTATTTACATTATTCAGACTATTGTCTTCATCTTTGTTACCATATTTATTACAGCGTTTTGTCCGTTGTACACTCCGGCCTTGTTCAGGTCATTGGAATGTCGAACTGAACCCTTTATTTTGCTCACTGGGGTAGACTGTTCTAGTTCTACATGCCATGTCTAATGAATGTCAGTTATCAGTTATCTCCTGTTAATTCCCCTCTCCAAGTTCTCCACCGCCTTAACCAGGTATTGAATTCACACTCTTTGGGTCCTGTCACTGGATCTAACTAACGCCTTTATCCACACTGCCATGTGTCTTTGAGAAATATAGACAAATACTGAAATTCTTATAATCTAAAAATAATTTCTGGCTTTAAATGACTTGCAAAATGTCAAGCAATAAAAAACAAATTGATCAATCGATCCTCCATATTTTAATTACTTGGCACTGTTATAAATTGGTAGGTAAATTAAAATATTGAAGAGAATTAGAATATATTTTAATAAGCACATTCACTAAAAGAAAATAATAAAATTTCTTATGGTTAAGCATTCTGCATTTTGAATAGAAATATCCATAGAAGCATAATGACAGCTGTTGCCGAACTATCGGGAACGACAAAAACATCTGCCTAAAATCAAACATCAGACTGTTGAATGCATTGGCTTTCTCACTCTTTCTGCTTCCCTGCAAAATCTTGGACATTAAAAGCATAATTACTGCAATGAATCCAACCGTTAAAAATGAGATGTTATAGGACCTTACTAAGCATCTCTTAGATAGGCTGAATGATAAATAATGCAGCATGATACACCATCAGGCAAGAAACAGTACTATTTGAAGACTTCATAACCATTTTCAAGAAGACACATAATATGGCTAGGACCTTCCTAAGCATCTCTTAGATAGACTGCATCACAATACAACATGATACACTGTCAGACAAGAAACAGCTACTTTGAAAGTCTTCATAACCATTGTCAAGATGAGACATAATATGGCTCGGACCAGCCTAAGCATCACTTAGATACACCATCAGACAAGAAACAGGCCCATTGGAAGACTTCATAACCATTTTCAAGAAGAGATAATATGGCTAAGACCTTCCTAAGAATCTCTTAGATAGACTGCATCACAAATGATGCAACATGATACACCATCGGACAAGAAACAGGCCCATTGAAAGACTTCATAACCATTTTCAAGAAGAGATATAATATGGTTGTCATAAGAGCCATCAATCTTTCCAATACCATGCAAATCTCCCTAGTTTACGGTAGGAAAAAGGGGTTAAAATAGTGAAATTTCCTTCACGTTCAACTGGCAATATCTTGAGTATTTCTAAAGTTATTTTGATAAAATTGTATTTAAGAAATAAGAAAAGTGCACTATCAAATTCTTGTTGGTGACTGAATGTATTATGTAACATTTCTTCTAAGTGATGAAGGAAGATGTGTGAAAGAGGCATTAACTTTTCATGCATTGTTAGATTCATGTAAATTCTTTCAGTGTAAAAATTAGGTATATATAGAGTACAAGTGGATCCAAGAGGTATGTCATTTTGTTATGTCTTAATTTCTGGGAGGAGGAGTTACCATTCTTTATTAGGTTGGCCAGAAATTCCTGACTCACATAGGAAGCAGAAAGAAAACAACTCTTGATCTCTGTCTGGTGCAATTTCCAAAAAGTACTGCATTTTAACCTTGTTCCACATGGTAATGTCATCAATGCTAAACTTTATTGACAGCAGTTAGATCATGTGTACAACAAACTAAAAGAGTATCCTGCTTTGGTCAATCGAGGTCAGGCTATGTTTCAGCAATACAATCTGAGGCCACACACTGCCAGATGAACTCAGAATTTCAAAAAGATGAACAGTATTGAGATTCTTCCACATCCACCATTCAGTCCTGATACTGCTCAAAGTGAATATAGCCTATTTTGATCAATGGCACACTTCCTCCATGACCAGCAATTCAACATTTTCGACAAAGTGAAGGAAGCTTGTTGACAGTTTTTCATTCAAAGCCAGTAGGGACAGATTTGGATGCTGGTGGATCATTGGCAGAAGATCGAGAGTGATGGACTTTATTTTGAAGAATAAATGTTGGTGTTACTCCATAAAATTTTGTTTTCTTTCTGCATTCTAAGTGAGTCAAGATCTTCTTGCCAACCTAATACACTCAGACTAATTGTTATAAAGCTTATGTATGTTCATTTCTGGTTAATAATATTCTAAGGAAAACACTGGAACAAAAAAGATTATTAAAGACAAGGGTTAATTATATGGATTAATGATATAATAGCAAATGCCATAGTTAGTATGGCATTGTCTATGACTCGGTGCTGAGACACTATAATGGAAGGTTGCTATGGAAGAAAGATTTATTGTCCAATTTGAATTTTCACCATTATGAGTATTATTATATCTTGAGATATAATAACATCATAGTTCACAAGTGTAATGGAATAGCTAAATGGAAAAAGAATGACAAATACGTTTTGTTTGCAGAGTTTTATAATGCTACATCATACACATACTTAGATATATACACTATGAAGTTTTCATATGCAATTTTAAATAATTGCTTTTTAGTTTTATTTTTTCTACTACAAAAATGTTACCAAACAAAATGAGAAAATCAAGAAAGTGTAACCATTTCTAATTTTATACATAGCCATTGTTATAAATAATTATAGATTAGATAGCAACTTAATTATTAAGATAAGTGTGATTCATTTCTCGATTAGTAGGTGTGTAATTAAAATTAAGTGTCAAAAAGCAAGCAGAAACAGAAGGTTGTTTTTTTTTTATTTCTTTTTTTTTTTTTTTTTAGCATATATAATATTTAACAAAAATTTTGAAAGTACTAAAAAGGATTAAAAAAAAATAATTTCATAATCAAAAAAAGTCCTTTGGTCTTGCCTCTTAATAAATATATTGATGATAAAAACTTTACGGTTTTTTTTGTTTTTTTTTTTAGTAATTTTGGGGCATTTTTCATCATATATTCTCATTTTTAGTGAATCTTCAGTGGTAGAGATCTCATCTTGGATTCAATTGGTCATGATTTCAAAAACATCCTAAAATGGTAAAAGCCAAGCATCTATAAGTTTTATAGGCAACAAATTCCTTGTTTTACATAGTTTTCTTTTCAGGCACTTAACACTTCATTACACTTAACGTAACGGGGAGAGTTCATTTATTTATTTATTTATTCATTTCTTTAAAAATAAAAATAAACTTCTTTATTTCTTCTTCTTACCTGTAGGTTTCGCTACGCATGTCACTAGTGATGTCATCTGTCGTCTTCATGGTTGTAATAATGTTGCTGCTTGGGGTAGTGATGATAGTTGCTAATGTTAAAAGATCCTCCAAGGGTCGAGAAAAACAAATTACTTGAAGATGAAGAAGAGGTTAATGTGGATGTCGGAGTGTCTCCTGCTTCACTGTCGCTAGACAACGGAACATTAAAAAGCTCCCTGTCAGCACTGACTGACATTCTCATCGAGAAAAAAACAAAAAAGTTCCTTCTTCAAAACTTTCCTCCTTCCTATGATGATAATTATTATTCTTGTTCTGACCTCAACAATAATCTGAATAAATAACACAAAACAGCGATCGAAATCCTGTGTTAATTAAAATAAAGACTGTTAGTGTTGTTCAGTGATAGATCAGTAGTAAATGTTTCCTTCCTCGAGCTTAACAGTTAGTAGATATTAGTAAGGCAGAAAGCTGAAGCTTTTGAGGTGTTAATAAAGTGTCAGTAAGAGAAATAAGGCAAACACATTTACCAAAACATCCTTTGCTTTTTGAGGAAAAATCCACAGTTGTAGAGGTCCAGGAATTATGAATCCAGTTTATTAATAATATCTACTACTTGCTTGGCATGACAATAAAAAAAAATTCATATTTATATCATGTAAAATAGCCAGAAGTGCAATATGACAGTAGGACAAAAACAGGTCACCAGAATATTGAATGTATCCATTAGAATTACACACCTTAAACTTTGTCGTATTACTAATTTTGGGATGAGGAATTCAACAAAACAACTCATTTCTCTATAATATGAATAACGTTTTTCATACATATATCTAATTTTGGAAAATTTTGTGAAATTATGCAATTTTTAGTTGTCAAAAATGTATATATACTTGAAAAACACAGTGGATAAAATAAGTAAAGGTTTATTGTAAAAACCAGTACAATAAGAATAAAGGTAACAGTTATGCACAAGGTCATCGCAAGTCAATCCAGTAGTGAGTGCTACTATTGGAAGGTTGGTAGTTCTCACGTAAGTCATAGTCATACTCAACAAATCCCATCTAGTAAATTTAGCCACCCTGCCCAACGAGGGTTGCATGTGGCACAAGGCTGAGTTTAACGTAGGTTCTCAGAACCCGTAGGCTTGGCCAAAAAGTGCCCGTAGAACCCGCAGAACGGGATCGGGTTGGTCAACCTCCCCGAATGAGTCTCTGCCCTTTGGCTGAGCCTTTGACCGTCTAGCTGGAACAGATCGCAGCTAGTCTCTGTAGTCCATTGACTTACAGATACTTATAGGTAGTTACTACCTATAGTGTAGTCACTCATGGGGGTGACAGGTTATTCCATTACATCATATAATTACAAAAATACTGTATTATTAACAGTAAAAAAAAAAGAAATTATACATACATAAAATAAAATTAATTCCATGTGATTTTTCACATTCCTATCCTTGTCAATATCTGTTTTTATGGTAATAGTTTTTATTCTAAGAATGTTAGTTAAATGGGAATCACTGAACCGATTTCTTGCAGTAGTTTTGATGTTTTTCATGCACAAAAAGAATTGTTCATAGTAGTATGTACTACCCAACATGCATAACAATTTTTTTAAATAAGCTAAATAATTTTTATTTAGTTCTGGCTCTTGCCCCACGCACTAGCCATTTTTTCTTGGATAAAAAGGCATTTGCCAACTTTCCCTTTTTGTTCAGCGAGGAAGTGAAACTAATAGCACAATCTGAGAGTAATTTTCTTGACATACATTGCTAAAGTAAATGAAAATATATCTAAAGATTTTAGGGTGCAGTAGGCTGCATAGAAATATTAAATGGGCTGCAGTGTAGTTGCAGGTTGGACGTCTCTGGTTTAAAACTTATCAAAGTCCCATCTAAAGACAAATGTTGACACCACTTCTGCAATATCATCCAATAAAGGCTATGGGCATAGGTGTAATATCAATGATTTGGTCAGTGTAAAAGTTGGAATAATATACTGCAACCCATTGATCTTGGCACTTGGAACTGAAGATCATTTAGAATGATTCTTCTGCATCACAGTTGTTTGGATAATAAGATTCACTTAATGTTTTTTCTTTCTTCCTTTGTTCGTTTACAGGTGGAGATGACGTCCCATTCAATGTTATATCAGTAAAATATCTCTTCTCTTAACTAGTTTTTAACTTTATTAGAGACTTTTTCATACATTGTAAGGAATTTTGGTTTTTCTGCCTGCTTCCCCCACTTGGAAGAAAGCTACTTCTCAGGGTTTGAAGTTCATCATCTACTAAACGGAAGATTAAATGTAAATTTTATTAAACACGTGGGTAGAGGTCTTTGGTGTGGAAAGCACTAAAACATAAAAAAAGAGAAAAAAATAAGATGCCCCCTTAAAAAAAGACATGTTTATTAACTTCCATTAATGACTTAAAGAAAAAAAAATCATGAAAAGAAAATACATGTTTGCAAAAGTTAAGGATTGTATCTATTTCTTTTTTTAAAGAAAATGTAACAATTTCATTTTAAACTCTAAAATAAGACCTAATCACTAGAATTAGTAAACAAATATTCATTTAAAAAAAAAAAAAAAAGAAAAAAAAAAGGAAACTGATTACATTTTGATTTGATTTCAATTTTTTTATGAACCCATGTACCAAAATTAATCTAAAATGGATATGGAGTTTGGCACAGCTGGGTTTTCATTCAAAATGAATAAACAATGAGCAAACATCGTTTTTGAAGGGTTTTTCTTTTTTATTTATACAAACTGTTCCATTCTCATATGACAGATTTTGTAGCATGTGGTACATAGGAACAGAGAGAGAGAGAGAGACTTCTTTTTTGGAGCAGGCATTCATCCTGATTAGTTCTTTAATGATTAGAAGTGTGAACAAGCCTGTTCTGATTTCTGGTGAAAGGATAGAGAGAAATAACCTTGAAACTTTCTTTTCCTGGGTTTATATTGAGGTTGGTAAGTTGTTAAGAGATGCAATGAGTGTAAGTAGGATTGTCCTTTACTTTGGTACAGGGTCTTTGAACTTTTGTTTCGCTTATTCAAATATCTAGTTTCAGAAACAAACTTAACTGATTGGCCAATCATCAAGAATGTTGCCGTTAATGTTAATGAGGTGTTAAGGAGATAAGTAGATGATATTTTTTAGGGTATATAAGAAATATTTTTTTGGGGATATCAGCGAACACTTGTTGCCGCTTTTGTGATGCCAATGAACACTCGTTGTCACTTTCGTAATGCTCATTTTAGTAGAAACTTTGTAATCACAGATACAACTATAGTATGCTGTTGAACAATACTGGTGTCAAACCGCTTTGAATAATCTTGCACTAATAGTACTTGCTCGATAATACTCATTCAAATAGTAATCTGTATAGGGAATAGAGTAGAGAATAGCGATTCATATGATAGTAGAGGATAGAACAGAAATGTGATCAATTAGACTCACACTACCTTCTCTATGGTCATGTGGTCTACTTAATTCAATAATGGGATTGCCTGTGTTTGGTCACTGTCAATCTATGTTCAAACTTGAGTGAAGGTTTTGTGCATAACCATCCACACTGTTTGAAGGGCCGAATAAATATAAGTTTGTATGTAATATATATATATATATATATATATATATATATTAGTCATCCAGAGACACTGTTTTGCTGTATCACAGCTCTTCAGTGTGGCTAGATGTCCAATTGCTTCAAGCCGGGATCGAAACCCAACCAATTTGGCCTCAGTCAGAGATCCTACCTCCAGGCTATCATTGCATGGCAGAAAGAAAGAGAAATTTTAATGTTTTCTATACAAAATATGCCAGTGGCCTGGAGAGCTCAATGAAGTTGAAGAGCAATGCATTAATAGCAGTAGGAGTTGCTGTTTTTAAAATTACCTTCTTCTCAAGAGAGCTCAACCGGATTGACCCAGAACATATATATATATTGTCATCCACAGACAGACTGTTTTGCTGTATTATCACAGCTCTTTAGTGTGGCTAGACGTCCAATTGCTTCAAGTCAGGATCAAAACCTGACCAATTTGGCATCAGTCAGAGATCCTACCCCTAGGCTATCATATATATATATATATATATATATATATATACACACACTGATTTATTGACATAAAAAGTCTATAATTGTGTTTACAGATTATTTGTGCATACGGGCATATATATATATATATATATATATATATATATATATATATATATATATTTTTAATAATAATAATATTTTACATAAGTTTTAATATAATAAGAACCTCTGCCAAATTTATTTTCAACATTTGGCACAATTTCTGAATATCTGGATGATTTCATAAATTATTATTTTCCTTGGAAACCAATAGGAAAGATCGAATGTAATCAGTCAATCGTAGTTCTCTCACCAAGAGTCAGATGATAATTTGATGTTCAGCTTTTACTGTACATAGAAATTATTTTGCAGATTTATGACATTAATATCTAAAATATAAAGTTGGCTGATTGGGAGTACGTTTTCATTGTTAAATTCATATGTTTGATAGATTAATTTGTTTCTACAGCTGATCAACCCAATGCAGGTTATTTAAAACCATAAAATAGTTTTAGATTGCAAAAATTAAAAAAAAAAAATTTCTTTTTAGAGAATAATGATTTATAAATACAGGTCTTACTAATTAACCCATATCTGGGGGGTGAGAAGAGCAGCCTTCATACTTAATCATAATTTGATAAAGAAACATTATGATGTGGATATAAATTGGGGGAATCAATATATAAACTGTTCCCTCACTTTCTGGCCATGGTAATTTCTATACATTTATATTCCAGAGAATGTAAATAAATTACAGATATATAAAGTGGGGGATCAGTTATATATTACAATCAATATACAAAATGTTCCTCACTTTGTGGCCACAGTAATTTCTATACATTTATATTCCAGAGAATGTAAATAAATTACGGATATATAAAGTGGGGGATCAGTTATATATTACAATCAATATACAAAATGTTCCCTCACTTTGTGGCCACGGTAGTTTCTATATATTTATATTATAGAGAATGTAAATATATATAAAATACCTGTCTGTGCATCCAATAAGTATTTGATTGATTTATTGTTTTATTTTCTATGGCTGAAAATAGCTGTTGTTACCAGGTCCACCGTGTCCCAGGCTGGTAGCATCTATTAGGGTCCCAAATATGGGCAAATAGTGAATCCTCAAATAAAAACAAAACACTTTGAAAATATAAAAATACATTTTTATAGTAAGAATACTAGCAATATATTTTTTATATAAAAAATAGTAACTGTTGTGTAGGAACCTACCACCCCTCTTGAAGATGAACTCGTCTACAAACAAGGACGTTAACTAGTGGCATGTCAAAAGACAGTGTCGGAGAAGTTCTGGGCTGAGTTAGTATAGACTACTCAGGCGATATATCTGTACCAACTTACCAACCAGAATAAACCCCATTTTATTGTTACATGTTATTTGGCGTTTGTCTTTATTAACCCCAAATTAACATCATAACAGTAACAATAACTATTTCTAGTAGAATTAGGAACAATACCTATTTATGGTATAATTACCAACCATGCATGTTACAGCAGAATTACCAACAATGTTTTATCTGTAGTTGAAATTGTGCACAAAATATATTTAGCTGAAGTCATAAAATTGTTCAAAATGTTTAGATTTCAGCATTAAATAACATAGATGTTGATATGCCACTAAACAAAATTAACAAACAAACAATACCTACTTATAGTAAAATTACCAGTGATACATTTATAGCAGAATTACCAACAATACATTTTATCAGTAGTTGAAGGTATACAATTGTGTTCAAAATATATTTAGTTGAAGCCATAAAATTTTGTTCAAAATATTTAGATTTTGGCATTAAATAACCCATACAGGTGTTGATACGCCACTAAACAAATAAACTTTCCTATACAAGAACTTTTAACGGATTGATTGATTTTGCAATGATATGCTCTGCATGGTATCTAATAAGATCAGAAGTGAGTTTCATTAAATCTATCTTCATCTCTTGCTGTGAGACGAAGTCTAAGATTAGTTAAATATAAGCTTTTGCGATGAGGAAGTTGGCAGATATTACTTTGTAATGAAAAATAATACCCTTGCCACTGACTTCATTTTCTTTTACAAAAAACAAAAATAGGCTGGAATTCTTGAAATATTTTACTTCACGTCTGATAATTACAACCACGCTATATACATACATACTTCTAGCCAGGTGGAAATCAGATAGAAATTTAATGTTTATTTTGTTTCTATTCCGAAGACAGCATTTCATTTGGACTTTCGTCTTTCTCATTTCATAAATAAGTTTAATGTATTTTTTTTTACGAACACCTTAGTATCTGTCTATATTTCTGAGATGAGGTATTATGTACACTATTTACATTATCGGACTATTGTGCTCATCTTTGTCACCAGTGAGCGAAATAAAGGGTTCAGTTCGATATTCCAACCACCTGAATAAGGCTGGAACGTACAACGTCCGAAATCTTACTTATTATAAAACACAGATTGTGTGTGTGTGTGTCTGTACATTTATATATTGGATCAGATTTCCTACATTTTTCAACCAATTTCAACAAAACTTCACAGGACTGCGTAAAATTACCTTGCAGTGGTTCTGACAGTGCCAAAAATTGGAAAAACACAAGGGGGACAACTCATATCGAGTTATACTTATTATAAAACCCAGGTTGTTTGTGCGTGTGTGTGTGTGTGTGTGTGTGTGTGTGTGTGTTCATTTATATATGGGATTGGATTTCCTACATTTTTCAGCCACTTTCAACAAAACTTCACTTTTTTTTTGGCAGGTAGTGTTTCTTATTGTCTTGCACACTTTTTTCTTTATTTTTACATTCAGAATGCTTTAAAAATTCCATTTCCAAGACAATTGTTTATAATAAAATTCAATTCAATTGGTAGACTCATAACGATTGAAAATAATGTTTTTGTTTGAGTTTGGGTTTGACCAATTCGTAAAAAAAAAAAAAAAAAGCAACAAAACAAAAAAACTAATTAAGACATGCATGTCATTCAACCTTAAACAATAATTTTTGTCAATTTTATTTTTCAGTCTTTATGATGGTCGATACTTGATCTATCTCTTACTGTTACATCCCCGGGCAATGCCGGGCTCTACTGCTAGTGTTGTGATAAACATGGCAACAAAGATGAGGACAATAGTCCGAATAATGTAAATAGTGAACACCTTAGTTTTTAAAGTTTTACTGGCACATGAGACATTATATGCAATTTAATCTTAAAAACATAATTTTTTCTTGAGACACAACATGCAACTCTTTTGGTTTTCATTAATGTGAGTCCACCAATATTTTTCAAAGTTTTTTCATTAATTATAATAATGTTGTTACCTGTGTCCAGTTGGTTTTTACTCCAGCTTCATCTTAATCTTCACAATTTTTCTCTACTTGACCTCATTCAGATTTTGAATTGTCAATAAAACTTTTACTGTACTGGATGAGGAGTTATCATTATTTACATTTTTTTCTTTGCTTTGATTTACAGTGACTTAGTCTATGAACCAGTTTTCTGCATTGGAAGAACGTTTTATTTTTGAACGGGCAATCTGCCTTAAAATAATGAAGTCCTTCGCAACCGTAACATAAGTTTGATGCAGTCACCATTTTTTCTTCTTTTTTCCCCTTTGGTCACTCTGTCTTCACTTGTACAACGTCTCCTCCTTCAATTTTTTCAGTATCATGTCTTAAATTTAGAATTCTTTGGCATTCTTCTGAAACTGTCTGTTTTCAGAGTATGGTGAAGAAAACGGCAACTTGTCAAACCAAGTGACAGCGTGTTGCGTGTATCCTATGACGGAAAATGTGGCGAAAAAGAAAATTACTTACCAAAAAAAAGGGGGGGCATGTATTCCACATGACATGCTCAAGACGGAATATTTAAATTAAAAAAAAAAAGGCCATCGCATAAGTCGCTATAAAAGTATTTTGATATGCAAAAATTGAGCGTCCTCTCCCAGCTATCAACGAATGGGAAAAATGTTAGTCCGATAAAACAGTTGGTGTTCTCAAATCAGGGAGACTATTCATGTATTTTAGCTACCGTGGTGTTGTGAGTTATTTTTCTGACTGGTTGCATGCATTGTGGTTTGTGAGATAAGATCTGCGAATCAAATTTTCAGCATTTCTTTCTGTCCCCGATGTTCAAGTTTGAACTTAGTGATTTATTCTCTGCGTTGTGGAAGTAATCTGCGACAAATATTTCATTTGCAATCCCAGATCGCTTACACAGAGTAAGTAGCTCCCTATTTCATACATGTTGGCAATGCTTAAATCTCACAATAAAGATGAAAAATTATTGTTACTTATGCAGATATTCATCTTTTTTGTGAGATTTAAGCATTGCTAACTTGTATTAAATAAGGAGATACTTACTCTGAGAATTTTACACAAAATTAAATTTCATCAAAGGTGATATTTTCTAGCATTCCAATCCTTGTTTGGCGTGACTTCAAAATTCCTTCCAACATTGGAATAATTATTTTTTCAAACATGAGTTTCAAATCATTGTGACCATTTATTATAAAGTCTGTAGAAAGCTCATAGTTCTGGTTAATAATAATGTATGGAAACACTGGAACAATAAAGGTTGAATGAAGAACAAGTTTGATCACATGAGAGACATGGATTAATAATACAGTAACAGAGAATACCGTAGTTCAGTGTGGCAATGTGTATGACTCAAACACTATGCCTTGCAATCACCGTTCCTATGAGCAGATGTTCTACTCATAGCAAATGGATGAGCCCTTATTCAATAATTGGTGTAGAGAAGGTCGGTCATCTTTCTACACAACATGGACTCAGCCAGTGGTAAAGTTTCAGGAGTAGATCACGTGATAAAATAAAATTAACTTCGCACTCAAATGGCTGACGTCAACAAGTATATACTAAAAACCTGAACAAGAACAAAAATTAAAACAATGTTTAACTTTAGTAAAGATGTCAGATGTCTCTGTTTTAGTAAAAGAAATCCAGATCATATTATTCTTCTTCAGGATGTAGGTGATCATGGCTCTCCACAATTTCCTGATTTTTGTAGCTCTTAATAAATTTTGTATTTTTGTTATTTCTCCTAAACCCTGCTCCACCATCCATTTACTCAAGCTCGCTAGGTAGGTTATGTGTTGTTTTCCTCTGTCCCTCAATCTGCCCTGTGTGTATCAGATTTTCCAAGCCCACTTTCCTCATTTTGTGCCCCAGAATTTTTTGTTAAAATCTTTACAGTATTATAAGCCTGTAAAATCTGCAATTAGAATAAAAATTAATTATGTTTCTAAAGTGTTCATCTTCTTCAATGTGCCATGTCACTTCAGGACATGGGCGATCCTGGCTTTCCACATCTTCCTGTCCTTTGTAGTCCTTAATAAAATCTGTCTTTTTGCTGTCTCCTCCAATCACTGTTCAGCCAACCATTTACACAAGCTTGTTAGTTATTCACTGAATGACTATGTCCCTCTTGCGGTCAATATGACATGTGAGATTAAAATTTTCCAAGCCTCTATCCTCAATACGTGACATAGAAACTTCATGATGTATTTTTTTTTCTTTTTATGTGCCATGTCCTTTCAGGATGTAGGTGATCATGGCTCTCACCTCCCTCTATCCCTTGCAGCTCTCAGCAAATTCCTTCTTTCTGCTTTCTCTCCCATACCACATTCTGTCATCAACCTGCTCAAGCTTGTCCAGTATGTCACATGCTGCCTCCAATTGTCTCTCTTTCCTTCTATTTGACCTGTGAGTATCAGACTCACCAGACCCTCCTTCCTCATTATGTGTCCCAGAAACTTCAGCTGCTTCTTTCTGATGTTAAGTATAAGCTTTCTCTTTGTTTGCAACCTCTCTAAGACCTCATTGTCGCTCACATGTTCAATCCATGACATCCTTTGCATCCTTCTGTAGAATCACATCTCTTATTTCCTATCCAGTCTAATCCTACATCCTTGGAAATAATCCAATATTCACTGCTGTAAAGAACAGCAGATTTCCAAAACAGCTAAACAAAATTCTTTTCTTTGTTACCAAAGAAATATTTCTTTCTGGCAATACTCTGCCCAGCTTTTGGAATGTGTCCTTATTTAACAATACGTCTTGGATCTCAGTGTTCACCTGAAATTTCTGTCAAGGTGCTTCCCATATATTTAAACTTCAGTGTCTGCTTGATTCTAGTGTTCCCGACTACAAAGTGTCCTTTTTGTCACCATTTTCTCTAAACCTTTGTTGTTGCTCCCAAGTTCGGTCCATGGTATTCTCAGCATCCTTCTGTAGATCTACATCTCTGTTGCTTCAAGTGTCCTCTTCCTCTCTGAGAAAGTTGTCCAGCATTCACTACCATATAGGAGGACCTACATTGCACAACAGCTCAACATTCTTTATTGCTATCAGAATTTTCCTTTTTCTAAAAACAGAACAATATTAAAGTATGTTACATCAGGAAAAGATTTATTGAGCTTTGAAAGAATACCAAATGATTAATGTTTCTATCTGAATTTCTGGGATGAGGAGTTATCATTATTTACATTCAGACTAATATCCTCATCTCTGTTGCTATCACCCGATTGATTTCTATCTGAATTTCTGGGATGGGGAGTTATCATTATTTACATTCAGACTAATATCCTCATTTTTGTTGCTATCACCCGATTGATTTCTATCTGAATTTCTAGGATGAGGAGTTATCATTATTTACATTATTCACAATTGAACTATTGTTCCAATTTTTGTAATCGCATTTCAGCCATTGGGCCATCTAGCTTTCAGGAAATTATCAACTGAAACTGTATTTAATCTTCAGGGGATAGATTGTTCTTTTTCCGCTGGCCATGTCTCTGGATATCTCATTCTTTACTTGTTTAGTACTGTTCAGTTACTGCTTGGCCTATTTAATAAAAACTAGATATCTTTAGATATGGTCTGTGGGTTAAGAAAAAAATTTACTCCCAAGATGAAATAATGTGTTCGGTTTATAATTTCCTGAAGGCTACTAGAATCAATAAACACTCTGATGAAGGGAAGAGGGCATATTGGATGAAACATTGTGATAACAGCAAAGGTGAGGACAATAGTATAAGTGTAAATGATTCATTTTCTATGTTGAAAATGAAATGACCAGATTTACCATTTGGGATTCTGTCAGCAGAAAATTGGTCCCTCTTTAGCTGTTATGATGAAGTCTCTTTCTGGAGATGATTATGTACTCACACACCCTAATAGAAATCATTCTTTTACAGTGGAGACAGGACTGTCAGTTGGAACACTAATTAAGTGCGAATAGGCTTTTCCCAGGGACTTGATACTCATTTAATTACGAAAACATATTTGGGCAGAAAATTGGTCTCCAAGAAAGGAAGGGAAATAACATTATTCCTGATGTGCCTGAGGGTTGAGATACATGCCCCCACCATACATCTATATGTCTGTATAGACAAATACAGACACACACACACACACATCTGTAAGTTTCATTTAAAACAACTGACGAGGTACTGCAGTTAATTTTTTAATTTAATTTTTCTTGTTCTTAGATTTTTTTAAGTATACGATATACATTGACTGTATTAGGAAAATAAAAACATTTCTATAACTCCAGATACATACATAAAAAAATCCATATATTCAGTTAAAAGTAAAAATAAAATCATCCATGATATTGTCTAAAAGAATAGTTGAAAATGCTCGAATATACAGGACATTTGGAAAATTTCTACATGCTTTATGTTCAG
>CAHIKZ030002408.1:0-12500 GCA_903632075.3 Acanthosepion pharaonis | reverse complement strand
CTGCCTGTTCACAATATGAATATCCTGCCATTGTTAAACAGAACACTTCTCAGTTAACTCACTACTACACACGTTAAATATTGATGATAGACTAGGCATGAATGTACACAAATGACAAATGTAACCTAGTCTACATAGCAATACAGTGCCATCTACTGTAAACTTTCTTTAAACTTAATAACTCACAAACGAAGGATTTGCAGACAACTTTACAAAGTTTGTGAAAGTATTTTATATATATATGTGTGTGTGTGTGTGTGTGTTTTGGGCAGCAATCCGTCTTTTATACATGTTTCATTAAATACGACTGACAAAGTACTGCTATTAAGCTTTTTTTTATTCTTCTTCTGTGTGTTCATCTAAGTGTTTTCTTTCCTGGACATAAAGTATGTAAAACTTGTCCAAATGTTTTGTGTATCTGACCACTTTTGGAACGTATATTAGCCATTATCAAGGATTTCTTTATTTTCTATTTTTAACAATGTGTACATTTTTATGCTTCTAGTGTGATGAGAATGATTTATATTAAAAAATCTATACATTCAGTTAAAAATAAAAGGTATCTCACTCACTTTTAATTCTGTTCATCATGTTTAATGTGTTGGAAGTGTATAAATTTCTAATTTTGTTTATAATGTATTATTCCCTTTAGAACCCAATTAATAATGAATGCATGAGAACATCTTTGTTGACCTCCTTGCATTTCTTTCCATGTGGTTTCATAAAAACAAAGCTTTATTGCCAAAAGATCAATAGTTTAGCTGAGCTTAAAGAACACATTCAATTAGCAGTGCAAGAAATATCTCCTGGAATGGTTCAAAATGTATTTCACAACACAAAGTATAGAGTTGAATTTTGCAGGGATACTGACAGAGTACATGCTGAAAATTTCCAATAAAGTTTTGATGTAAGATTTATAAATCTATTTGTTTTGTATCATAATTAAGTAATAAACATAAAATTGGGTCAGTTTTTTAAAAATTTTCCTGATTTCATTGCAGTAGATAGTTATTTCTGGGATGCCGCGTGTGTGTGTTATTGTAATAGGAGTTAAAGTGACATTAACATTTTTTAATAATTTTTTCAATTTGAGCCTCATAACCATTCTCTGAGAGTCGGTTTTTGAAGCGAAAATCTATTCTTTTTTGCAGCACATCTTATTTGCATAATATCTATTCATCTTTAGCTGGAAAAACCAAAAGTTTAATGGATTTCTTTTTTCTAGGCTAATCAAATATAGACATTCAGACAGAAAGCTTGCAAACCTGACATATTGAATTATTTTCGGAAACATGGAATGTGGATATTTTTTGATTTAAAGATAATTCTTCTTTTGACGGGACTGGATACTGTGGTTGAATGGCTTTAAGAAATTGGAATTGGTGTTCATTGATCGGGTAGTTTTCAGGGTTTTTGTCATCCCCTTTCTTTAACCAGGGATTGCATTTTAGATTTATGGAAACTATCTACGGAAGAGAAATATTGGCTTTAAATCATTTCAATTGATGATTTGCATTTGGTTTCCTTTGGTTCAAAAGATATTGAGAATTTTTTCCTTGAGAAATGTTATTTCGTGTATCTGAGACCCCTGATGACTATTTGGCTGATCTTAAGGAATCTTCCGTAATTTTGGAGGAGTGCCAGAATTCTAATGGCAAATTCTTAAATTTTTTTCCTTGATCCTTTGAAAAGGTTCTATCATTATCAAGCCAGGGCGGATGATTTAATGTTAGGAGCTTTGGCCCTTACTCATTTAATCATTAAAAAAGATAGCAGAGAGGAAACTTCATCGTCCTTGCAGCCTCCCAGAAAAAAAATGTTCAAAGGACATGGGCCCTTTGTCACATGCTATTAATTTAACTACCCAATCATGTTTATGGATTTGTTTTAAAAAGGATCCATTAAAATTTAATAAAACCTGAAATCGATGCAACAAGATTTATACATTTTCTTTGTTCTTGAAATTTAGGCAAAATATTAAACTTATTTATTAGATTGTTTATTTACAAGTAAACTTATTATTTACCCATTATTACTGAATGGTTGGTTGATAATATCAAACCATTGTTAAAACTCTGCAATGATTCAGGGTGCTAAATTAAAAATTTGAGAAATAAATATCGGTCTTTAGTTTTTTGTTTTATGGCGGTATTTATAAATTTAGCCAATAAAAAATGCTTGCTATGGATTTATTTATAAATTTGTAAAACTGGTAATACTGCTTGTTAATTTATGTGCTGGTTATAAGGGATTCAATTGGATTTCGAAATATTGCTTGGCAAATAAACAATCTAATAAATAAATAATGTTTAAGTTCGCATTTTGGCATGGAAATTTTTGAAAAACCCGGTCCGAATAAAGCGACCAGTCATCAGCAAATTATTTTCAGTTCGAAATTCAATGAACGGCAGGGAGTTTGGGTTGCAAAGTGTTAGTGGTCGGCAGGTCATGCACCAGGAAAAAATTCAGAATCGGATCTCTGAGTATCCAGTATCCACCGAGATGAGATTGCCAAAATACGAGCATGAATTTCAAACATGGATGGACAATGGTTGGTTATATTGATGAAGTAACAAGGAGTTTGGCCCGCCCTTATGGTTTGATACCACTGATTTTTTTTTTTTTTTTAGACCAAGCAAGCATAATTCTAAAGGCCCCTGTGATGGACTATAGGAACTAAATACCTTTTTTGAAACATTCACAGGTGCAATAGCTGTTTTGAGAAAGAAAAACTGCAAGACTAAACAGCATGGTAAAATGGCAACGTATTCATTCTGGACCTCAGGAAATTTAGCAGTATTAATCGGTCGTATCCTTGATTGAACAGAGTCAGTCAATAGATTAGCTTGGGGCGATGGCAGAAGGGAGAGCTCAGATTATCAAACTTGGAGTTCCTCTGGACATTGGACACACTTTAACGGTCGCCATTTTTTATATTTGAATGAATGTGACCACACCAGTTTTCGATCTGGCGACCACTAGTTTATTGGGACGCTGCTACGTAATCCGGCAATTGGAGTCGGTGTTTTTCAACGCATGGTGCCCCGGTAGAAATCCTGGCTGATAATGACACTGCATTCCGCAGTCAGCAATTTAAACAATTCATGGAAGAATGGGGCGTCCGATTCGACCGCTACTGCGTACAAACCATCTGGAAATGGTATTGTAGAGAGGTGTCATTGGACAATCAAACGGATTGCTGCGCGAAAGAGCTGCTCTATTATGGAGGCCGTGTATTGGTATAACGTTACACCCAGGGATGATGTCTATGCCTCTTCTGCGCCCGCCAATCTGCTTCATTCGTGAAGAATTCGAAAAAAAAATTGACATTGTGCCTTCGCCTAACCGGGCGACCGACTCGGTATAAAGAAGGAGACGAGTTTGGGTAAAAAATCCGCACGGACGCTGCACGTCAAAAGTTTTGAAAGGATGGTCACGGGAATAAACAGTCCGCAAACTGTGGTCATCGGCAGGATACCGCTTACACGTGGGAGATGTACGTCCACGGCTCACTTCATTGTTACCAACGGATGATGGCGAAAAAAGCACAACGTCAGGGGAGTAATGAATGGCAAGAACCAAGCTCCAGTGCAAGCAATTCGACACCTCATCTGAAAGCTTTGAAGTAGACTTGAACCTTAATGATCCCCCGGAATATGATTCAGACCAGGACACATCTGACGCATTCAGCCGGGGAGGAAGTCATGGTTATACCACCGATGAGCTTTAAAAGTATGAAACGACCAGCCTGTCACTGTCACTTATGTAACTCATATATCAGGGAGGTAATAGGATTGACAGTGACTTACCAGGACCAAAGCGATATCCTTAAAAACCTTTGGTCGAACCATTCTCTGAGAGTCGGTTTTTATAAGAAACCATTTTTATGCAGCAGACTTATTTGAAGATAAGAGAACCACGCTACCGATTAAAAAACCGGCGAAGTGTTATTTTCGGGAGGCCCTTAGCTTTTCTGGCTTCATTACAGACTAGACGGATTTGAGACAGAAAGCGACTTTTTGACATAATGTTTTATATATATATATATATATATATATATATATATATATATATAAATGTGTGTGTATATTTTTTTTTTTTTTAAACACATTTTTATGTTTATACATTCTTTTTATAGATACAAATATTTAAGTAAATGCTCTGTTTCTAATAAACAGTATTAAACAACATTTACCGCCCTGAGTGTCTGTTGAAACTTGGATAAGCATGGAATAATAATAATACAACACAAAATGTATGTAAACAAAATGTATTGAAACAAGGAAAAGGTACACAATATTTACAGTTAGTTTTGGTATATTCTTGGGAAGACTGTTCCTGCAGAATGGGTTGACTAAATCGCAGTTGGGCAGAGTCTCTCGATTCGATCTCTTCTTACTAACCCCCGTCTTCCGGTACCAACCCATATTTATATGGTCGGTACTCCACTTATGTAAATTAGGTGTATCGTACCACAACAATATCCGAGAAAATATATTTTCTGTGAAAATTTTCTTACTGTAGTCATTGTCTCACTTTCTCTCTTTCTCACTGTAGTCATTGTCTCACTTTCTCTCTTTCTCACTGTAGTCATTGTCTCACTTTCTCTCTTTCTCACCGTAGTCATTGTCTCACTTTTCTTCTTTCTCAATAAGTTTAATTTGTCTCAACATTTCTCTCTTTTCAATTTAGTCATTGAAAATTTTCTCGTACTCTGTAATTTAAAAAATGTTGTTTCTACTTATCAAAATTCAGCAACATCGAGGCTGCTCAGTAACTAGATAGATGACTAATTGCCAGTACCAAGTGCTGTAAGATTAGTTGTGTGAGTGATATAATGAATAACTGCTCAAGAATTGGAAAACAGCATTCCATTTTGGTTAGTTATATTCACTTGTGTGCAAATACCACTGGGAAAGGTATGAACGCACCTCTTTTCCCCCAGCTATGGATTAATTAGCATGACTTGTATCAGTAAATCCTTATCATCTCCTCAAAAATTCTTCCAACTTAAAAGTACTTTCTCACTTCAAATAATCTGAAAAACATTGATAAGCTATAAACAAAAACATAAACAAAAAAAACAAACACAATTGGTCACCAATATTGTACTAATTTTTGTCTCTTCTGTATTTAGTTTCAGGAAGAACGTAAATGTGAACTGCATTGATACCAGTGGGGGAACTCCTTTACATCTTGCTTCATTGAATGGACACAGGTAAGTCATTAACAGTTTTTTCAATTCTAGACAAAAAAATGGATATAAAAAAATTACCTCTTATGATGTCCTAATTTCACTTAATACAGTGATTTTACTGTTCAAATGTTTACTGCATCAGAGATCTATACATGAAAAACATCATCTACAAATAAAAGTTCATTCGATAATACAGTTTTGCCCTGCCATCTATAATTTTTCTTTCCTTGGTTTCACTTATAGCCACAGTCAAACCGATTTATAAAGAATTCATAAGTTTTACTTGCTTATCATCTGTAAAGAGTTTGATGTTAGCAATATGAATGGGTCAAAGACATAGTGTAAATTGCTTTCTTTAAGGGAAAAGTTCTTGAATTAATATGGAAGGTGCATAATTTTTTAAATCTTGTCCTCTCAGATTCTCTACTCATTTTCTCATCTCTCTCTCTGTTCATTCTCTTACCTTGTCTCTATCATTCTCTTTATTCATTCTCTCACCTTCTCTCTCTCTGTATTGCTTCTTGAACCTTTCCTCACTCTGTATTCATTCTCTCACCTCTTCTCTCTCTCTTTGTATTCATTGTCTCACTTTCTCTCTCTCTCTCTCTATTCATTGTCTCACTTTCCCTCTCTCTCTCAGTATTCATTGTCTCACTTTCCCTCTCTCTCTCAGTATTCATTGTCTCACTTTCTCTTTCTCTCTGTATTCATTGTCTCACTCTTTCTCTCTCTGTATTCATTGTCTCACTCTTTCTCTCTCTGTATTCATTGTCTCACTTTCTCTCTCTCTCTGTATTCATTGTCTCACTTTCTCTCTCTCTCTGTATTCATTGTCTCACTTTCTCTCTCTCTCTGTATTCATTGTCTCACTTTCTCTCTCTCTCTCTGTATTCATTGTCTCACTTTCTCTCTCTCTCTCTGTATTCATTGTCTCACTTTCTCTCTCTCTCTGTATTCATTGTCTCACTTTCTCTCTCTCTGTATTCATTGTCTCTCTTTTCTATCTCTATTTCATTCTCTCACTTTCTCTCTCTCTCTCTGTATTCATTGTCTCTCTATTTTCTCTCTCTGTATTCATTGTCTCACTTTCTCTCTCTCTGTATTCATTGTCACACTTTCTCTCTCGTTGTATTCATACTTTCACACTTTCTCTCTCTGTATTCTTTATTTCACTCTTTCTCATTCGTTTTCTCTATTTCTTTCATTGGATGGAAATTTCTCTCATCCCTTTCTCTCTCTAGGTGCTCATCCCTTTTCTCTCTCTCATCCCCTTTCTCTCTCCCTCATCCCCTTTCTCTCTCCCTCATCCCCTTTCTCTCTCTCTCCTCTTCTTTATCACTTCTCTCTCTCTCTCTCTTCAGACTCTCTCTCTCTCTGAATCTCTCTCTCTCTTTAAAATTTCTCTCTTCTTTATATATATCTCTCTATATATCTATATATATCTCTCTCTCAATGGATTTTCTCTCTCTCAAATGGATTTCTTTCTTTCTCTCTCTCTCTGTCTCAATAAAAATTTCTCTCTCTCTTTCAGAAACAGCCTTTAAATTAAGAAAAAGTCTAGATTTCTCTTTCTCTCTCTCTCTCTTGATTTTCTCTCTCTCTCTTTTTTCTCTCAAAAATCTCTCAAAAGATTTTCTCTCTTTCTCTTTCTCTCAAATTTATTTTCTCTCTCTTTCTGTTTCATTTCTTTTCTTTCTCTCTCTCTTTCTGGGTTCTTTTGTCTCTCTATCTAAAGCTTGAATTATTCTTTCAAAAAAAAAAAAATAGTCAGCTGGATGATAAATGTTCATTTGGACCTCTTTTAAAAAAATATTCATTTTTCTCTTTCAGGTCACAGGCCTCAGCTTGGAATGAAGAAATCTAAAGTAGATTATAAAAAATCATTGTAGATGAAAAAGAAAGAAGTTTTTTCTTATTTCTGATCTGTTTCAAGGTTCTCTGACCTGGCCTGCTAATGATTTCGACCACCAACCTGCAGTCTGTCCTCAATTTGCTATTAAGTGGCTGTTTACTATTTGTTTATTAAGTAAATATTTAGTAGACATCCGATAAAACCATGTAAAAAAAAAAAAAAAAAAAGATGCAAATTAAGTAATGTTTTCTTTTATTTCTTTACAATTTTTTTTTCATTTCCAAGCCTATAGCAAATTTTTCCTGCAAAAACCTGTTTGGAAAAGATTTAAATAATTGGTGTGCTTATTCAGATCACAGAATACAAGATACTTTTTTTTTCTTGAACTTTTCTACCATTCTTTAAGAGTGTCGTATAGCCATTTCCCAGGCATCAATTTTCCACTTCATCAATTGTTTCTTGTGTGAATCTAAAGTTTTGTGTATTTGGTAGAGTTAATATTCCTTGTTCATTTACAAATTCTTTGGCCATGTATGTTGTACTGCCAAATTGTATTTGAATTATTGGGTATTCCAGCTTTTTGAAAGTATTGTCCAAATTTGTACTTTTTGGGACCTCTTTCCACAAGCTGCAAACTTTTCTTTTAATTGTGTAATAATTTCACTTTCCTCAGATCTTTTGTGCTCTTCTACACTGGTTGATTCTTGATGTGAAATTTTAGTTAAAATCAGTTTAATTTTCTTTGATACTATATTAAAGTACCAAAAGTTTACATGATTATCTATATTAGTAGTTTGAATTAAGACCAAAATTATAAAATGTCTCAAAAGCTAGCTTATTGTTTTGCAGTAAATAATTTTCACCCACTGAGGATTTATCAGTAATAATTATGTTGTATCATTACACCACCATAATTTAAAAAAAAATGGATATGAAATTAAAAATTAATTACCACAATTGTTTTGGTGTTCCTGTATTGATAAATCCCAGCTACTATGAAAAGCCACCAATATTTTTACAGTCTAGAGAGTAAGTGACTTGTTCCATAGGGTCAAAAAATAGGTTCTCTTTAAAATCAATATTGAGGTAATTTTTTTTCACACTGACTCAATAAAAATTGTTATTATTTTTATGACCAGCATATATTCTGACTTACCAAAAAGCTAAAATGAAATAAAGTAATCATGGTTTGTGCAGTTGTAGGAACCATGAGTTTGTTTGTAACTGTTACTCTTAATCATATATATAAAAGAAAAACTAAAACATTGATTATTTTGTACATATATTTAGTGTACCATATCAAATGTCAACAAAAATTTAATAATTATCATCATTTGTTGCTTATTTTCATGTTATTTTATGTTAACATTAATTCATGACACTTTTTTTAAATAATTATTTTCATTATGTCACTTTTTCATATAAAACTTTATTTGTTGCATCATGAAAATGTAAAGAAAACCAAAATAAAGTTACTTATATCCACTGAATTGGTCAACATTAAACAAATAATCTAGATTCTACTTAGAATTATGACCTATCGTGCTTAGGTGTATGTTGAAACATTCCAACGAAATTGATCGCTTTGTCAGTGATGTTATTTCTTGAAATAAATAACTAAGTTTCAGTTCTTGCAACATCATTTTTCCAGTTGCCAGGAAGAGACCCTACCGAAAACAGTAATATTCCTGGCAGGCGATCCTTTCTTTTAAAAATAGATGCACACAAAAGGTTGGATACATTAAATAACTGCCACTGCTGATCTTGAAATTAAAGGACCAATTTCTAACGACTTACGTCCCTTCCTCCTCAGCCAAGACGAATAAAAAAAGAATAGACAGCATGCTCGTTCCTTTTATGTTAATATTAATCAGCATTCAAAGAGCATTCTCAAGATATTTTGAACTTGACCATTTTGAAGATCTGAAAAATAATATATGGGGGCAAATACAAAAATCTGCATTTTTTGAATTTCCTCCCAACTTGTAAAATACTTTGGTAACTCAGGCCATGGTTCAAAAGTTCATAAAAAATTTTTTTTTTACATAATATGCCATAATAGGAAAGAAAACAATTTGTCAAATTAAATCTCAAAATTAAAGATAATTCAATTTTGAGAAATTAAATTTCATGTTGCAGGTAATTATCTTATTTGACAGGTTGGTGAATAAATAGATCACCTTTTAGATCATTTCCAAGTACTTCAAATGGTATATTTCATTTAGATTTGTAGGTGAAAAACAGCTGAGATATTTATATTTAAACTTTGTGACTATTTTTTCCAAGATTCAGACATTAAATTTTCCAAAGGTCAAAGTTGTAATATTTTGGGAACATTTCACCTGAGATTTGTAATAGTGTTAATTCAATTCATATCAAACTTGAAAAGTGTACCAAACTTGAAACTGTCAGTGATGGTCAGTCAAATCTCAATTTGAATTTGGAAAGATCAGTCCAGGAGGCATCTCAAAGAAAATGACAGTTCCAATCATCATGCTGGTAATGGAATGAGGTCTCATGAATAAGTTTCCTGATTAACAGATAATTGGAATGAAATATCAATAGATACAAAGTTTATATTAGTCAGGCACAAAGGTAAAAAGCAAGAAAATCGTTTCATCTTTTGATATCTCAAGATCAAAACCCTCATCATTGTAATTACCAAGGTGTTTTATCTTTTGATATAATGGTTTTATTCTAATTTTTTAGAAGGGAATTATTAAAAACATGGTAGATTCATGATATATACTCTATATATTTAAAGGAAAGTATTAGTATTTTTTGATTTAATGGAAAGAAAAAAAAATGGAGAATACATAAGGTATTTTTTATCAAATTTTTTTCAAATATATTATATATATATATATATATATATATATATATATATATATATATATATATATATATATATATATATATATATATATATTCATATATATATATATATATATATATATAATGTATATATATTCATAAGATCATTGAGTTTTATTTAATCTCAAATCAAATGTCCAAATGTCTTTGGATGGCATTTCATGGGGATTTTTAATTCATCTATTTTGTCCATATTTAGGACTTGATGAGTTATATGATCTTTTTAAAAGAGCTTTTATAAATCGAATCTCATGTTAATCTTTGTTTAAATTAATTGTTGGTGTTCCATAAAACCCTGAATATTGTGGTAAAACAATTAGGTCCCATCTATGGGTTTTTATTTAACCCCCAAATTGGGGTCAAAAAATCTACGAAAATCCATTGAAATAAATTTAGTACCAGCAATACCCCCATTTTTTTAAAATTATTACCAGAAATAAATTATTTATAAAACAAAATATTACCAATAATACATTTTATGAAAAAAAAATACTTATTTTAATAAAATCTTGTTGTTATTAAATAACCCATTGAGGGTGATATTAGTTTAAACCAAACCAAACTATGTATTTTTATATGTGTAAAGAAATGTGGAATAATGAAAATATTTAATTCTTAAAAAATATAGAAACTAATTTAGATTTTTACCTGTAGAGAAACCTGTATTCAGAAAAGTATTAATTCCAAAAAAAATTATTCTTATTATTTCCATAATAGATTTTAATCGATATTTGGCGATTTAGAAACTTTTAGATTTAAATTGTTTAAACCCCAATCTAAAAAAAATTTTTTTAACTAAAATGTTGACCTTCACAGAAAAACAAACCAATCAATAAAACAAAAAAATTGCTGCCCCTAATGAAGTTTTTAAAATTAATTCTCCATCCGTTTTCAACTTGGGGCTAAATAACCTCACTGATGTCCGATTTCAACTTTCGGTGGTCCTATGGCAACTGACAGTTTACTGATAATATTAAAATAAATTTTTATGGGCTATATAAATTTTCAGTATTAAAAAGGTATTTCAACATAAGCTATTCAAAAAAATATTTCAAAGAGATAAATTCAAAGAACTTTTGTGTGTGTATATATATATATATATATATATATATAATATATATATATATAAAAATTGCAAAAAAAAACAATAAAGGGATAGTAACTAACATTCCTTGATCTCTTTTCCTGACTAATTTTTCAAATTTTAATATTTAATATTTTGGTATTTTCTATAGTTTTCTGAATTATCATTAACATTCAAATATTACTTCAGACATATAACATTTTTTCCGGATATAGAAAAGATTAGGGAAGATCAAGAACAAAAAAAATATTTGATAAATTTTATTTATTAAAAACTATTGTATATTTTTTTATTTTATTTTTATGAACAAAATTATTTAATTTTTTTTGTCAATATAATTAATGTGATAACCCTAACCATAAAACTAAATTTATATATATATATATATATATATATATATATATATATATATTCATTCGCATGTTTCATTAAATAATATAGACAAGTGTTGTCTATTTATTTTATGTAAATTCTTTTTCATAACGTCTGATAAGCTTAATAACATTATCATTAAATGAGCAAAGAAAATCACAATATTGATCCATATTTTTAATCCAATCTAAGTTTTTTTGGGGGTAAGCCATTATGAAGATGTCAATTATCGTTCAACATATTAAGCAATATACGAACAAGACAATGATGATAGTCTGTTTCTGGTTACATGTTGATTTCTCAAGACAATGATAAACACGTATCGCTCATATAAGACCCTGGGAAATTTAAAATGTCCTCCACAGCTCATGACATCACACATGACCACATGAGAGTGAATTGAAGATATGAAGATGGGAAGCCGTTGGTATAAACCAATGGCTTCTGTTACCAATTATAGACATTTGTAGAGATTCCATAGTTGATTTTTGTTTAGGTTGGGTTTCAACCGTTTAATGCATAATGCTTCAAGGATTTTAGTTTTTGTCGATTGTTTTCATGTTGAAGTATAATTGTGTTTTTGACAAGTATTTTATTTGAATTGTCATTAAGGCATGTTGTTTTAAATGCCAACTAGTTGTGTCATACTCTTCTGTTGTAATTTACACTTAATATTTGTAATATATGGATATTTTTTTTTCTTCTGACTGTTTAATATATGATATATCTGTAACACATGTTTTGTTATTTCTTTAACCATTTACTTGGTCACAACAATTTAGTTGATTGATGAAGTAGCTACAATTTCCAAAAAGTATTCAAGCCAAGATAAAAGCTGAATATTAATTTTCTCGGTACACAATGGCTCACGGCCATATCATATCGAAACACCGGTTCATGTACGATCACCAAAGTTTAGCAAAGTTGAGCCTGGTCATTACCTAGATGGGTAACCACTTGGGAATACTAGGTATAGCTCGCTTGGCTGTTCAGTTGGTATAATAGATAATGGCTTGGAATTGTTACTTAGAGAGTTCCAATTTGGGTTTGTTATATTATATAAAAATGCTCTTAAAAAAAAGTATTAACCCACCTCATTTTTCCCCAGCAATAGGTTAATA